>VYZS01048253.1:27419-38777 GCA_013400695.1 Neodrepanis coruscans
GGTTTCTAATTTTCTTGAGTGTTTTTCCTTCAGTCAAAGCCGGGCGGAAGCTCGCGCTGCTAGGGGGGTCCTCAGATCAGCCACGTGCTCCCTCTAATTACCCCAGCATCTCTCCAGGAGCCCAGAAAGAGACCAGCACTATTTCCAGAGCGTCCTCATCCCAACACGGGCCCTGGGAAACTTAATTTGTCTGTTTTGTTGCACTTTATTTGTCGGGTTTTGTGTGTGCGCGAAAATAAACTGTGATATTTGTGTGTTTTCTTCATTTTGGGGTGTGTCTGTGGCTTCTCTTGGAATCTCTTGTCTGAAATCACTAAATTTGTGGTAAAACCATGACAGGCAAAAAAGAAGGTATAGCCAGGGGCGGAGACTTAAAATACATGTGATAAATCCTGTCTTTAAAGTTTTGTTGAAAATTGTAAGTATTTAGCCTGGAGGAGAGAGGCAGAAAAGAACATCTTCTCTCCCAGCATCCACAGGTATTTTTCCCTCGACATGACAAGACCCAATTCACAAAGTCCTTGGATCCCTCACTGACGTTTTCAAAGGATATTTTTGTTAGTAGCAATCTTGGAAGTGGAGAAGACCATAGAGCTAAGACATTTCAGGACATCTTAAGGGATCCCATAATAATAAGGCTTCAGCAGTACAGTTCCTATTGACTAACCATGGATTTGAAGCTGGTACCCTGGAGCTGAAGAGCACATTTGCTCAGTGTGAATTTCTTGAATGTAAATGGTAAAATAACATATGTTATAACAATATGATGCTCAGTTCTGGATCTGAGCATAAGGATTTATTATAAAATTGAGAAAGTTTTTGCATTCACATAGAGTGACTCACCACAGACCAAATGAGAGAATCCTCATGAATGAGCCCTTCCCATGGGTTTATCACCCTCAATCCATTCACTCCACTACTGAGTGTGGGATAGGTATTCCATTGTTGAAATAAAAGATTTAGAGAGTCGAGAAAACAGAGAAGAATATTTCATAACATCAGTGCATCAATTCAGCTAGCCTGGCTACCACTCTTCTGACACCTGTGTCTAGAAGCCCATTAAAAAAAAAAAAGAGAGACAAGTTACAAGAGTATTTCAATAATCTTTGCATACCAGTCAATCGTTCAATACTTAAAAGTACTTGCAAAAATAATTTTTTCAATATTCTTTGTTAGATACTTATTAAAGTCTTCCCAGAGCTTTTTCGTTTGTTTCTTTGGTTTTGCTAGATTTATTTATATCATCTTCTAAAGACATTTATGAAACTGAAAGACTGAATATACAAAAGGAAGCCCAAGCATCAATGGGTTTGGTACAATATGGCTTCTCTTAATCTGACATTTGCCCTTTATGTACAAAAACACAGACAGAGGCATGCTGATTTGTAGGACACTTGTTACATTCCAGAAAGAAAAAGATATTTTTTTTTTACTCTTTGTAAGTCTGTTGGAACTTTTAAAACAGTGGTTTAAAAGACTTCTTCCTTTCTGCTTTGTTTGTACATAAACCAATATCAATCTTTCCGTTTGTGGCAGAAAAATATCGGAGATTTCTGATGTGTCTGGATTTTATCTCTGTCAGCAATACTCTGGTGGTAGTCTTTTCAGCTTCACTTCACTGGAGGTTAACCCATCCTTCAAATTAAATACTCTGAGCCTAATTTGGCCCTATGGGGAAATCAGAATGATTCACTTGACACCATCATCTTCTTTCTTTCTCAAACCAGAAAATAAAACCTGAAAGAAAGTCAAGTCTTAATAGTACTTCTCACTGTCACCTAACCTGAATGAATACTTTTCTTCTTAAAGCTTTTGGATGATGGGTATTTGCAGCTCTGTCAGAAAGTTAGTGATTCTGAGCTTTTTTCGAACAAAGGGCTGATTCTGACTCAGGGACCTACCCAGCGTGTCAGCACCTGTCATAGGCTGCCTCCAGAATCCTGCGAAATCCCTGCAAGAGTAGAGCTACCAATATTCCCCAAGGCAGAAGAAAGCTAGATTCTCACCCCTCCACACCCTCCACATTTTCAGTTGCTTACTGACGAAGTCTCAGTGTATTTTTCAATTAATTCAAAACTTAATTGTTCAATGCTGTAGCGTGGCAACAAATTATAATTTTCTGTATCATTTCATCTGTCTCTTTTCTAACAGAATCTGATGGAGAAGCAAAGATTATTGTTAAACAGAGGCCTTATGCATGATATTTTAGGGCCCTGATCTTGATGAACAATGTCTAATTGGATGAAAAATAACAGTAAAGAAGATTTTCAAATGTACAGGCTCAATTTATGTTCATGAGAAGATTCAACTGAATGTTGCTCTCAGAACGATACTGTTGACAGAGCAGGTACTAAGCATCCAACTAATAAAACAGAAGTTGGGTGTGTACAGCTAGTTTTCCCTGCAGTTCCACATCTGGAAAATTACATATCTCATTCCCTGTGTGCTTGCAGGAAACAAACCTGTGAAATAAAGAGAATTGAGACCTAAGGACCATCCCGAGGCTTATCCCATTGTATGAAGCAGTGAACTGCCAAAAAAAGTTCATAGAAATGAAAGAAAAAAAAAAAAGCTATTATTTGCTGTGGAATAGTAACAGGGAACATAAACAGAAGTTTGGGATGTAGTGAGACCTCAGCTCAAGTTTTGCAGCTTGCCACACAACCTTACCATTATATTAACACATTTAATTATTAATACCTTCATGGTGATGAATCAAAAGTGCTGCATTTGACTGGCACAGGATGGTAAGTGCTTTGAAAGTCATTATCCTAAACACAAAAAGATTTTGAATAATCCTTCAAAATGTCAAGGCACACATCACATCAGCAATTGTTAAATATTTCTTCTGAGGAAGAAGTTAATTTAAAGTACTTTGATGCTTAATGCCACTCACGACAGCAGCTGAAAATTAACCCTCTGCATTTCCCTCCCCCAGACCTTAGTAGCCTCAGAATAATATTCTAGGATGGTAGGATATTATATTGCATCTTATTAAAAAGATATCAAGGGCAGCTTTAGGAAGCTTGAAGGATGAAAAGCTCAACGAAACTTCTAAATCTACCCAAAAGAAACAAGCAACTGTGGATATTTTCTTGTCAAATCTATCTATAAAATAGGCCCATTAAAATTTTGCTTTTACTGCAGAAGATTCTTCTCCTCGCTGAATGAATTTCACTTAGGAAATATCAAGGTCTCGGGCAGGATGGTGTCCCCTTTCTGTGGAGGGGATAAAGCTATGTTTGGCAATTTTTGTTAACAAATCACGACCTTGCTAGATGAATGGGAATAGAAATAATGTATGATAAGTGTTTAATAAACCTAGCTATAAACATAGGTGTTTGTAAACATAGGTATGTGCTGTTGTTAAAAGAAGAAAATACTTTAATTTTATAATAAACACCAACCAGGTCATGAAGTTTTGAGTTGACTGTCAGACCAAAATATCTTTTGTTAAAAAAGAATAGCCTGTAAAGCTGTGAGCTACGAAAATTCATCCTTTTCTTCATTGTGATGGGTGTTACTCATATCTCGTTAAAACAGTGGAAGTTTTGCAGTCTTAGGAAGGAAATTAATCCACAGAATAGGATGCAAGGGGGTACTGCTCTGGGTTTGCTTTATGTAGCAAAACCATCATTTTGTATAACTGTCACAACATGTTGAATCAAAAAGTGTGAATCTTTGGGATTTCCAGAGATATAAAACAAATCATTAGCACAGATACTTCTTGTCTGTGTTTTTATGATCCATTCTTTCAAAATACCTTCTTGTTTTCCCTTCTAGTTATCTAATATCTGAACGCCAAGACTTATCGATGCCCAAAATATATAGAAACACTGCCAATAGCAGAATTTCAGCATTGCCACAATGCCTGAAACTTCTCACACTAACTTTAATATATCCTCTAAGGAGGTCTTTGGGGGGCACTGTAAATAGCAGCAGAACAAACAAGCAAACAAACTATAAAACATTTTTATTATACATATATATCAGAAAAGCAAACACTTAGGGAGGAAAATTTTCTCCATTTTCAAGAAAATTTCCTGTCCCTAAATTTTGAGGGTAAGGCATTTGCTGAAGCCAGACATAATTAATGAAGTATGAAGTTCCAAAAACATAGTGAAATTCATTTTGACCTTAATGCCAGAGCAATATTCAGAAATCTTAAATCTTTTGCATGAGTAAAATCTGACTGGAAGTCTTTGCTTCCTAGTGAAATTGCTAGTCTGGTTGAGTTCATGGAGTGAACAGCCAGAAGCTGTTGATGAGAGCAAATCTTCCCTGATAGCCAGGAAAAAGAAAAAGAAAAAAAAAAAAAAAAAAAAAAAAGCTGAAAAAAGCTGAGTTTTCCATCCATAAAAGATGAAAGAAAGACATAATTTCCTGTCCAACTGACTGTTTATATGAAGAATACAAGTAAATACTTCTCCAATATAGAAAGAAGTGTGCACTTTTAGTGACAAACTGTACTAAATTATGCATCACAAAATTAAACATGTTGCATGTAGAAGCTATGAAATACAGAGGATAAAGACAACACGTACCGTTACATTATTACCAGAATAGACATTTTAAGTCAGGCATTAGTAGGTCTTTACTTCACCTGCAGGAGATAAGAAGGGAAGCATATCTCAAGCTATAACAGTATTTCATAAAGAAGACTTTGAGGATTTTGTAAAAATATCAATGTAAAATAGATAAATAATATTTTTAAATATGCAGTGTAAAGCAACAAAGATTTGTATCTGTGGGAGTTCCATCACTGTCCTCACTATTAATTTATTTGGTTTTTAAGTCCCTTTCAGGGTTATAAAAATATTACTTATATGTTTTTAGAAGTCTTCAATGCCCATCTAATTGACTTAATTAGGTCACAGAAGGAGTAAGTGACTAATGCAAAAAAAAAAAATCTAACGGATCCTAATTCTAGGCCTAATATTCCTAAATTAATCACAGCTATCAAATATGACATGTAACCTGGCCCTCTACAGAAAACCAAAGAGTGAAACAATATTTAAATTTTATGAATTTTGGAGACTTCTTTGCAATGGAAAAGCATTCAGATGCAGTTTAGTGGGACTCTTTATAATCAACAAGGGGAAATGAATATTTAAAAAAACACTTGCACTGATGATACTGGAAATCTTTCTCAGTTAAGGAAAATAGAAAAACCTTAACTACAAGTTCTTAACCATAAATGGCGTGTTTTCTAATTAAACTGCCAGTGATGAAAGGAAGTTATATAGAAGAATATACTGATTTAAGTTTTCAAACTCTGCAAACTATATATAATTTTTTTACCTTGCAGTCATTTCAAACTGAACAAAGTGATAAGACCATTGAGTTAAAGCATTTAAGAAATGTGATACAGCTGTAAATATATGACTAATATATTTTCCAGTAGCTACCATTGCATTATGTATTTCTTTAGTTATGATAGTATGCTTCAGAAGAGTCTTCTAACATTAGTCATATAGCACATATGACAGTAGTATTAAGTACCTGATTATCTTTACTCAGGATAATGTGTCTTCTTTCTGCTCAAAAAAACAAAAACAAAAACAAAAACAAAAAAACAAAACAAAACAAAAACCAAAAAAAACCCAAATTGAGTTTTTTATTCCTTCTGAAAAGAATNAACGTGCACCAATGATATTCTGTTAGTTTTACATTTGTTCAATCTTCAGCTTTTCTGATGAGGATAACATGAGTGCCAGGGATTATGGATTTAGACACTTGATTTTGGCTATATTGAGTGAAACTTCCAGTGTGCTTCACAGATTTGTCCTTTAAAAGGTCAGACAAGGTCAATTAAGTTATGTAAATGAAAATTGTGTATGATAAGAGCTACAGATCTCAACATTCCTCTTCTGTGTTACCTTCAATGACTTCATAGCCTGTTCATGAAGTCTCCAAGCAGACACAGTAGAAGATATCCCTGTTTAACTGGGCCATATCTGAATCAGAACAATACCTATTTGCTATGTGAACACACAGCAGCTAAGGATGCACCAGTCTCAACAAAGCAGAAGTGGTTTGCCATATCTGGTTGTCCCTCACATCTGGGCATCCCATGTGGTGGATGTCACATGGAGTGGAGTCATATGGATGCAAAGCAGGCAAATGTGAGAGAAGTGCATTTGTGTTATTCACTAAGAAAATTCTAATCTCACCTGTCATTCACAAGGAGGCTGTAATACCCGTGAAAATATATTGTAGACTTTGCTGCTTTTATTCTGGAACCGTTTAGTGCATTTACATTTTCTGTGAAACTCAATCAACTTTCCAGCTTTTCTTTTTGAACCTTTTATTTTTCCCATTAGTCTGTTAATAATTGTTGCTTTCCTGGCATCCTTGTTCTGTTGGGTTATTATGCATTCCTCAGCATTGTGAAAAATGAAAAATGGAAAAAAATCACATGCTTTTCAGCTGACTTAACACTGCGTAAAATGCTGAAATTATTAATTGAACATCTTGATTATAAATTAGGTGGAAATAATGTTGAAGAAGCAGCCCCTAGTCATATAGGTTTATTATTAGGGCTACATACTGAGTGATTTGAATTCTGTTCTAGTAGTGGTAAATATAGTTATTATGGAAGAATGTGAGCTCGTGGATTTTGGCTGAATGTCAGCTGAATCAAGCAGGGTATTTCATCCATAATTTAAAATTGCATGTCCTAAAACAATGTCTGTGTTATCTCTTGCTTCCACCCTTGTGAGAATAACGTGGTTACGATATTACATAAGATAAGGAAATTATTTCAGCCACTGNGAAAGATATTACCCAGACTTCATGGGTGCAGTTTTTACTCCATTAGTGTATTTAGCAAGGCCAAGGTTTCATGTTAAGAATCACTCAGTTGGATACCACACAGTTTAATGCTACCTCATAAGTCATAATTTCTTACCCTACTGATTTAGCTTAGTGTTACGGATTGTATATCTGTTGGACTATTATTTGTGCTTTAGTCTATATAACACTGACCTTGGTGGAGCCCCAGGCTGGCTGAACCATTTAGGCACTTCCATTATAGGTACCTTAAACAACAGCTACAATTGTTCTCGTCTATCCAGGTAGGCTTGGAGCTCAAGATCTGCTGCTTGACAAATGTGCTGCCTCACCACTGTCACAGCGTTGCAAAGGAACCCTATTCATCTTAACAAATGATGTAAAAGCAAAGGCAGATCTGATTTGAGGGAACTGAAAGGTCCATCTATGTTTGTTTGGGGGCTCTAGAGAGTTAGGGGAAAGGTTTGCCTGAGAGGTTAAGCGCTTATCTCTGTCCTAGATTGAAGAAAACTCTTAAGTCTTAACAGCTTTTTCCTTGAGGCTGCAGAAATATGATGAGACCCTCATTATTTCAAATTTCAGAATACTCTATTTCTCACCATTTTCTTTATCTCCTTTTAACTGTAAGCTGTTTCTTCTCTTATATGAGAAAAGACTCAGTGGCTGATGGCAATCCTGGGCCGTCACCTGGTTATCTGTTTTAATTTGCTGATTCTTCTGGTTCATGTGAGAGTTCCAGGCTTCAAGTTTTTTGCTGAAAGTAAGTCATAAGGAGATGAGGGGGTTTTATATTGGTAAGGATACTCTCTACCTCTTGGGATTGTTCCTTGTATCTTACACTCTCCTTCTGGACATAAAGATATGTGGAAATCTTCAAGAAAGTAGGGTAAGCAGGACTAGATTATATTCTTGTGTACAGAAATAGCAGACAGGGGGAATAGCCGAAAACATGTACAGATAAAAGCAATTTTTAAAGCTTCCACTCCTTCAAGCTATTCCATTACTGTATGAAGTAATAGCATGGCTGCCTGCCTATCCANTTCAATGACTTCATAGCCTGTTCATGAAGTCTCCAAGCAGACACAGTAGAAGATATCCCTGTTTAACTGGGCCATATCTGAATCAGAACAATACCTATTTGCTATGTGAACACACAGCAGCTAAGGATGCACCAGTCTCAACAAAGCAGAAGTGGTTTGCCATATCTGGTTGTCCCTCACATCTGGGCATCCCATGTGGTGGATGTCACATGGAGTGGAGTCATATGGATGCAAAGCAGGCAAATGTGAGAGAAGTGCATTTGTGTTATTCACTAAGAAAATTCTAATCTCACCTGTCATTCACAAGGAGGCTGTAATACCCGTGAAAATATATTGTAGACTTTGCTGCTTTTATTCTGGAACCGTTTAGTGCATTTACATTTTCTGTGAAACTCAATCAACTTTCCAGCTTTTCTTTTTGAACCTTTTATTTTTCCCATTAGTCTGTTAATAATTGTTGCTTTCCTGGCATCCTTGTTCTGTTGGGTTATTATGCATTCCTCAGCATTGTGAAAAATGAAAAATGGAAAAAAATCACATGCTTTTCAGCTGACTTAACACTGCGTAAAATGCTGAAATTATTAATTGAACATCTTGATTATAAATTAGGTGGAAATAATGTTGAAGAAGCAGCCCCTAGTCATATAGGTTTATTATTAGGGCTACATACTGAGTGATTTGAATTCTGTTCTAGTAGTGGTAAATATAGTTATTATGGAAGAATGTGAGCTCGTGGATTTTGGCTGAATGTCAGCTGAATCAAGCAGGGTATTTCATCCATAATTTAAAATTGCATGTCCTAAAACAATGTCTGTGTTATCTCTTGCTTCCACCCTTGTGAGAATAACGTGGTTACGATATTACATAAGATAAGGAAATTATTTCAGCCACTGTGGAATAACTAATTGCCAATAATACTGTTGTCAGCTGTCCCTGTGTGCAGCAGCACCCTACTGTGCTAAACTCAGTAGTCTCACAACATAAAGTTTGCAGTGGATTTATATGATGACTGAAGGATTGCAGCTGTTATGGCAGATTTCATCATTAATGCTGGTGTTGGTAGATGACCTTATATAGTTTGTTTGGATGCCAGTTCGTTAAGTGGAAAGATATTACCCAGACTTCATGGGTGCAGTTTTTACTCCATTAGTGTATTTAGCAAGGCCAAGGTTTCATGTTAAGAATCACTCAGTTGGATACCACACAGTTTAATGCTACCTCATAAGTCATAATTTCTTACCCTACTGATTTAGCTTAGTGTTACGGATTGTATATCTGTTGGACTATTATTTGTGCTTTAGTCTATATAACACTGACCTTGGTGGAGCCCCAGGCTGGCTGAACCATTTAGGCACTTCCATTATAGGTACCTTAAACAACAGCTACAATTGTTCTCGTCTATCCAGGTAGGCTTGGAGCTCAAGATCTGCTGCTTGACAAATGTGCTGCCTCACCACTGTCACAGCGTTGCAAAGGAACCCTATTCATCTTAACAAATGATGTAAAAGCAAAGGCAGATCTGATTTGAGGGAACTGAAAGGTCCATCTATGTTTGTTTGGGGGCTCTAGAGAGTTAGGGGAAAGGTTTGCCTGAGAGGTTAAGCGCTTATCTCTGTCCTAGATTGAAGAAAACTCTTAAGTCTTAACAGCTTTTTCCTTGAGGCTGCAGAAATATGATGAGACCCTCATTATTTCAAATTTCAGAATACTCTATTTCTCACCATTTTCTTTATCTCCTTTTAACTGTAAGCTGTTTCTTCTCTTATATGAGAAAAGACTCAGTGGCTGATGGCAATCCTGGGCCGTCACCTGGTTATCTGTTTTAATTTGCTGATTCTTCTGGTTCATGTGAGAGTTCCAGGCTTCAAGTTTTTTGCTGAAAGTAAGTCATAAGGAGATGAGGGGGTTTTATATTGGTAAGGATACTCTCTACCTCTTGGGATTGTTCCTTGTATCTTANTTGGAAGAGCAACTTAACAGATTTCTGTGGTAATTTTTGTGTAATGCTATTAAATAAAGCTTTTACTGCACAGTATACAATGCTGCTGATACAGAAGAGACCAGGTTAATGTTAGTAAAGACTGTTTATGGAAATGTCGCTCACATTTTCTACGTGGGGATGTCTGGAGTTGTGTGTTTAAGTGATTCTATTAGGGAAGATGGGCTGTTGTGTCTCATTTCATTTAGATGCTGGCTATGGGTGATTACTGGACAAACCATAAAAACCATCAGATTACTTTGTTCTGAGGCATTGTTCTGCAAATTTTAGGTGGAAGTAGAAAAAAAAATTACTTTATTGGCAAGCATGGTTTGCCTCATATCTGCTTTACATCATAGGTGGTCAACCTAATTCTGGAAAATTACATGTAGCTTGAGCAGTGCTGGAGTATGGATTACTTTCTTGGGCTATCCTTTCTGACATTAGAGGTGGAGTTTATTTGTGAATTGTAAAGTTCTGGTTTTCAAGAAAAATGTATGAGTTCTGCTGAAGTTGAAAACTTCAACAAAACAGCCTTATCCTCACTGGAAATCAGAGGATCATCGAATTGTTTAGGACAAGAAAGACCTTTGAGATTGAATCCAACCATTAACCCAAAACCAATGTGTTCACTGCTAAACCATATCCCCAAATGCCACTTCTACCCTTTTTAACACTTCCAGGAATGGTTATTCCACCATTTCCCTGGTTAGCCTGTTCCAATGCATGTCCACCCTTTCAGTGAAAAAAAAATTTCCTTAATATTGAATTGAAAGCCTCCGTGGTGCAACTTGTGGACATTTCCTCCAGTCCCATTAAATGTGGGACCCACAGGAAGCTGTTTTTCTCACTCTCTACATTTTCAATGTTCTCACCTTGGCTACCATAGGCATGTGATATCGGAAAATACAGCAGAACTGGCATGAGCAATTAACCAATTAACAACTAATGTGTTTGTAATTCTCTCCTTCTTCCTGACACCTGCAATTCTACAAATTTTTACCGTGATTTCTTTTAGTGTAGTTATGGAATAGTAAATTATAAACCTAACTTTCCCCTGACTTCACATCTATATGTGGTCTTACAACGCGTTTTACACTAGAGAGAAGCCAGGCAGAGAGAGACTTGGGAGTGCTGGTTGATATGAGACTGAACATAAGCCAGTAGTGTGCCCAGGCAGCCAAGAAGGCCAATGGCATCTTGGCCTGTATCAGGAATAGTGTCACCAGTAGAACCAGGGAAGTTATTCTTCTCCTATACTTGGCATTGGTTGGAGTGCAGCTTCAGTGCTGTGTCCAGTTCTGGGCCCCTCAGTTTAAGAAAGATATTGAGTTGCTGGAATGTGTTCAGAGAAGAACAATGAGGATGAGGAAGGGGCTGGAGTACAAGCCCTATGAGGAACGATTGAGGGAGCAGGGGTTGTTTAGGCTGGAGAAGAGGAGGCTCAGGGGAGACCTTATTGCTCTCTACAGCTCCCTTAAGGAAGGCTGTAGCCAGGACAGGGTTGGTCTCTTCTCACATGCTGCCAGAGACAGAACAAGAGGACAC
>VYZS01048258.1:0-21364 GCA_013400695.1 Neodrepanis coruscans
ATTTTTTATATATATATATATTTCGTAATAAAGTTGTTACTATCTCTATTTTGTTCTGTCTCATATTATTTAAAACTTTTACTCCTTTAATCCAGGACACATTTAGAGTTTTGCATGACCCAGGTCTGAGGGGTCCATCTCAGAGAGCAGCTCTCTGCAGTGCAAGTCCCAGACCCATCCAGGATACAAGGACAGACATGGGCACACCTACAGCATGGCTCAGGCAGGGACTGAAGGACCCAGGCTGAGCTGGGACACATCCCTTGAGCCCTTGTCAGGAAATGGTGGAAGTCCCAGGGGAGGCTGATCCCAGCCACCAACACCTGTGAGCACCCCCAGGACCCTAACAGAGGTAGACTTGCACTGCTCATGTGCTCTCTGGAGTTGTTGGGCATTTTGGAAACAAAGTGTGAGCCAATGAACCTTCTCTCTGGTAATGTACTCTTGCTCTTGGACTCTTTTGGTTTAGTATGTTTTTCCAAGGGAAACAGCTCAGGCAATTCTAAGTGAAAGTACAAGAAGAACAAAAAGAATCCGTGGGAAAATGAACATGTCATTTAGAGGGGGAGCACACCCTGCACCAGACTGAGAGCTGATTTTTGAGCCTCACTAATGTCAGAGATAGGGGGGGTTGTCATCCTGTGGAAACGCAGCAATAGAGGGTGGACACAAAAGACTTTCAGAAATTGTGCACCATACTTGCTTTTTGTGAATTTGTGCAGATGATCCCTTCATCTCGAGACGATCCACAGCTCTCAACCCCGTCAGAAGGAAGCTACCTTCCTGTCGTAGGGTGAAAGTAAAACTGGTCTTTTTTCCTGCCGTGCGGGACCCGGTGGCCGCGCGGGCTAGGGGCGGCTTTTGCCGGCGCGACCGTGGTGGCGGATTTCGCCGGTGCGACTGCAGCGGCAGGGGGCTGCGCCAGCGACGCGCGCCAGCTGCAGAGCGGCAGCACCGGCACGGCAGCCGGCCCAGCAGCGGCGGCTGCATGGCGCTGAGGGCGCCGCCATTACCGGGTATGCCTTTCCCGCCTGTGGGGCCGGCGGCGNACCACGACACTTCCCCAGGAAGCTGTAGGGAGCAGTCATGTTCCCCCTTCACCTCCTCCTCTTCAAACCAGAAAAACGCAGTGCCCTCAGCCACTCCTCAGAGCACATTCTTGACAGCTGTTTCCCCAGCTTTAATGCCCTTCTGAGGGCAAGTACGTTCCCATCATTTTTAAAAGGTAGGGCCTAGAACTGCACACAGTACTCGAGGTGAGGCTGCACCAGCACTAGATACAGGAGGATAAGTGCTTCTCTTGGCTGGTAATGCTGTGTTTGTTGCAGCCCCCAGGACGTGGTTTGCCTCCTTGGCTGCCAGGGCACGCACACTGCTGACTCCCAATGAGCCTGCTGCTATCATCCCTTTCTGAAGGGCTGGTCTCCAGCCACTCCTTTCAGAGCTCAGACTCATGTCTGGCTATCCTGGGTTACACAAAAATTCTGGAATCCACCTTTTCTTTTCTCTTTTCCCGATATATGCCTTTTAATTTGGAATGGGACTTGAGATAAAATAAGGGTGGTACCCTTGCCTTAAGGGATATGCTTAAGATTGTTGGGAATTCACTTTAGTTAGGTAGCTGGCTAACTTGGAATATTAGGGGCCAAGAACAGCCTCTATTCCACCTGTTTGCGTTCTTACGTAACGGAGAAGACAAAACACAGAGTTAGGCTTCCAGGTCTACCAAAGGCGAGCCTGGGGTGGAGATAGGTAACAAGGAACCATTCTGTTGGATGTTTAAGGGACATAGTAGTAATATGGACTTTAGTTGGATGATATGAGGGGTGGGCACTGAGGACATTATAAAAATTAGGAAATTGTTATGATTTTTCTCTTTGGATCGTCAGATTTCACCAGTAAAGCTGTGCTCTCCCTTCACCATTTGTTTGTCTCATTTCTTATCTTGCCCTTGCAGGCAACAGTACTATTAGCCAAGGAGAAGAATGTATCCACAGGTGTGGAAGACTAGAATATTGATGACTCAGACAACCAAAGTGCAAGTGACAATGTGCAAAGTAACCACCCAAGTCCTGAGTGCACGCACACCAGTCGCCTCAGGCTACAAGCTGGGTGATGAACAAGACAGGGAGAGGCAAAATCCTGTGAGGTAGGGTAGTGTTTCTTTGTCCTTACACGAAAGACTCGTCTGTGTTTGGGGAAACATCAGGACATAGCCTGAAGATATTCTTCTCTGCTGATGAGCCGTAATGGTTTCATCCATGTTGACACAACAGGCAGCTATTACATCTTAGGAGGTGTCAAAGACTTCCAAAATGTCCCATGATCCAGTATTACATCATCTAGTGTAGAACTCTCCATTTCAGGAGAAGTATTGGGGGTGTTCCCACCCAGCCTAAGCCAAATAAAAGACCACACTCAGACTTCACTCAATAATGGGTTTTCTTCTGTTTCCACGTGGGACTTTACTTACCACCCAGGGCTTCCGCCATCACCTTGACAGATACATACTGTGATCACCACTTGAACAGGACTACAACCACTGCTTCAACCAACAAACATAGATATACAGCAACAAAATTATGTTTCTGCTATAGAGATGTCCCATGGAACCTTGACCCTGAACTGTCACAAACCTGAGAAGTGGAAAGTGAGTGAATGACAGGGCTTCTATGAAGGAGAATCCTTAGGAGTCTTTGTCCCAAGGAAGCTGTTTCCAGTTTCAAAATTCCAAAACTGTTATCTGAAATGACAGCTATTTTTAATTAATTATGACATGCTTAAAGCACACTTAATAGGATATGAATCATCGGGACAGCTGCTTTGGTGACACAAAATGCTGAGAAACCATTTCGATCCTATTTCAGAGAATGTGTTCTGTGTCACTTACATGGCACGATCACGGCTACCCAGGCTGCTTTCTTGGGATATCTACAGGTTTTAATTACCCTGTCAATTAGAGTTAGAGGTATTAATGTGGCAGTGAAATGATAAAGATTGATATTGGGTCCTATTCTCTACTTGTTTGTATTCATCAGTCTTGAAAGGGGAGGACTTTACACATTGTCTTTACATGGATGCTAATAAGCCTATAATGAGAGATTCATTACATCAAATAAAATTGGTGCCAGCAGCCATGAAGTGAACAAGCTGAGATAATGGCACAATGCAGTCCAGTAATAAAGAGGAGGAGAGTATAGTCTTCTGGCTAGGACAGAACACTGTTATTTTTCAAGATGGATGGATTTAGCTAGTGAATGGGTAAAAGCATTTAAGAGGGGAGTGATGACAAAAATCAGCCACTTCTGAATAAAATAAAGCACAATGAAGGTGCAGTGTATCAACATACAGTCTATGAAGCTATAGAAAGCATTTAAAACTATTAGGTAAATTCTCAACAGAATCCTCAGCTAGGGTAAATCAGAAAAGTATTCTTAAAATATATGAAGCTATGTCAACTTACATCTCCCAAGACTACAAAGAAACAGACTAGGTCCCAAGTTTGTGTGCAAAGCATTTTGGATCAACATTTTTAGTTTCAAATTGTTTGNTTCTGGAATCCACCTTTTCTTTTCTCTTTTCCCGATATATGCCTTTTAATTTGGAATGGGACTTGAGATAAAATAAGGGTGGTACCCTTGCCTTAAGGGATATGCTTAAGATTGTTGGGAATTCACTTTAGTTAGGTAGCTGGCTAACTTGGAATATTAGGGGCCAAGAACAGCCTCTATTCCACCTGTTTGCGTTCTTACGTAACGGAGAAGACAAAACACAGAGTTAGGCTTCCAGGTCTACCAAAGGCGAGCCTGGGGTGGAGATAGGTAACAAGGAACCATTCTGTTGGATGTTTAAGGGACATAGTAGTAATATGGACTTTAGTTGGATGATATGAGGGGTGGGCACTGAGGACATTATAAAAATTAGGAAATTGTTATGATTTTTCTCTTTGGATCGTCAGATTTCACCAGTAAAGCTGTGCTCTCCCTTCACCATTTGTTTGTCTCATTTCTTATCTTGCCCTTGCAGGCAACAGTACTATTAGCCAAGGAGAAGAATGTATCCACAGGTGTGGAAGACTAGAATATTGATGACTCAGACAACCAAAGTGCAAGTGACAATGTGCAAAGTAACCACCCAAGTCCTGAGTGCACGCACACCAGTCGCCTCAGGCTACAAGCTGGGTGATGAACAAGACAGGGAGAGGCAAAATCCTGTGAGGTAGGGTAGTGTTTCTTTGTCCTTACACGAAAGACTCGTCTGTGTTTGGGGAAACATCAGGACATAGCCTGAAGATATTCTTCTCTGCTGATGAGCCGTAATGGTTTCATCCATGTTGACACAACAGGCAGCTATTACATCTTAGGAGGTGTCAAAGACTTCCAAAATGTCCCATGATCCAGTATTACATCATCTAGTGTAGAACTCTCCATTTCAGGAGAAGTATTGGGGGTGTTCCCACCCAGCCTAAGCCAAATAAAAGACCACACTCAGACTTCACTCAATAATGGGTTTTCTTCTGTTTCCACGTGGGACTTTACTTACCACCCAGGGCTTCCGCCATCACCTTGACAGATACATACTGTGATCACCACTTGAACAGGACTACAACCACTGCTTCAACCAACAAACATAGATATACAGCAACAAAATTATGTTTCTGCTATAGAGATGTCCCATGGAACCTTGACCCTGAACTGTCACAAACCTGAGAAGTGGAAAGTGAGTGAATGACAGGGCTTCTATGAAGGAGAATCCTTAGGAGTCTTTGTCCCAAGGAAGCTGTTTCCAGTTTCAAAATTCCAAAACTGTTATCTGAAATGACAGCTATTTTTAATTAATTATGACATGCTTAAAGCACACTTAATAGGATATGAATCATCGGGACAGCTGCTTTGGTGACACAAAATGCTGAGAAACCATTTCGATCCTATTTCAGAGAATGTGTTCTGTGTCACTTACATGGCACGATCACGGCTACCCAGGCTGCTTTCTTGGGATATCTACAGGTTTTAATTACCCTGTCAATTAGAGTTAGAGGTATTAATGTGGCAGTGAAATGATAAAGATTGATATTGGGTCCTATTCTCTACTTGTTTGTATTCATCAGTCTTGAAAGGGGAGGACTTTACACATTGTCTTTACATGGATGCTAATAAGCCTATAATGAGAGATTCATTACATCAAATAAAATTGGTGCCAGCAGCCATGAAGTGAACAAGCTGAGATAATGGCACAATGCAGTCCAGTAATAAAGAGGAGGAGAGTATAGTCTTCTGGCTAGGACAGAACACTGTTATTTTTCAAGATGGATGGATTTAGCTAGTGAATGGGTAAAAGCATTTAAGAGGGGAGTGATGACAAAAATCAGCCACTTCTGAATAAAATAAAGCACAATGAAGGTGCAGTGTATCAACATACAGTCTATGAAGCTATAGAAAGCATTTAAAACTATTAGGTAAATTCTCAACAGAATCCTCAGCTAGGGTAAATCAGAAAAGTATTCTTAAAATATATGAAGCTATGTCAACTTACATCTCCCAAGACTACAAAGAAACAGACTAGGTCCCAAGTTTGTGTGCAAAGCATTTTGGATCAACATTTTTAGTTTCAAATTGTTTGGATTAAGTTGGACAGAGTGTAAAAATGACAACTATTATTAATATTGTACGCCACACGCTATATCAGCATACCAAATGCATGTGATTTTGTGCAGGCCAGTCCTTACTTAGTGCTTTCAGCACCTTTAGTAGACCAAGGTGTTTAAACTGCACTGGTTTTCAAGGTAAAGTAAAACACACATAAAGTCTATACACTTCTAGATAATTTATTTTTTGTGACTCATAGAAGTCATATCATGCTATGATTTTAATGAGTTCTATCTTCACATGTTCCCACTCTTGGAAGACCTTTGTGGCCTTACTCTGTAAACTTATTCCTGCAAGCTGCTTTATACAGAAAATAGAACTATTTATAAGAAATTAGGTTCTAAGATCTCAATAGATGCATTTGGGTGGAGACAAAAAAGCATAAGCAGTTGATGTCACTAGCAACATCAATAACAAGCTCTAAAGAATAACAAATAGCAAATAACAAAATCTAAAGAATACTAAAATTCAAAGTAGTTCTCATTTTTGTTTTGCTTTCATTTTATAGAGTATGATTTTTCAGATTAGGCAAAAAATACACTACAATAGCAACTGAATAGTGTTAGCATTTGTTGCTCTAGAAATAAAATTAAATATGTGAAGCAGAATAAAGCCACGAGATAAATGTCTTCAGAGTCAGAAATAAAGAATGTTATGGCTTTAATCTGTTTACATGAAAGTATTTTCTCTGGTGGGATAATCAAAGTTTCAAAGGTCTTGTCCTATATAATATCAAATCCTATTACTATTCAGCAAGGGAAAAGCTATTCTCTTAAAATCAAGGTGCTCTTTAAGAGATTTCAGCAGGAAAAAGCTTGTATTGTGTGCACAAGCACACAGAGATGCATCTCAAAGGGAAATGTTACCCTCAAATTAATTTCTGTCAGATTTGATTGAAAAATTCACACATATCTGTCCATTGGAGGTTTGTGACCTGACTCTGCCTGGATGGGATTTGGTAATCAAATAGAGACTCCTATAATACATGTATCTATTTTGCTGTAGTCAAGAAACATAGCTGTAAAACATTCATCATATCAGCAAAATTAGAACAAGATGAATTTTTGCGTGCAGCTTCATTTGCTCACTAGCTAAAAAAGTGCCCATAATTAGAATAAAAAGCAAAATACAAATAAAAATAATTTTTAAATGTTATGTTGCATTATTGCACCATATCTGAACCAGTCTGTACACTTGAATGGATTCTTCCTTCAAAGTCAAGGTCACATCCTTAAATTTTTGTGCACTTGTTGTTGCTGGCCACCACTACAGCTACTCGAAAAATAGGGAAGACTTCGAACTTGTCTCATGAGGCAAGATATGAAAAACTGTGCACTAATCCTTCACTCAAGTTCTCAAAGGACTGCTCAACTTTCTCTTGTTTTCTCTCAAATTCTTACTTCCAGAACTTACGCATCTAAAAACGAAATAGTAAAAAAATAAAATAAATTCCTTGAGAAAAGCTTCCATTTTTCAACCACATCTGATAAAAATGAGGTATCTAAACATAAAGGCAGCAGTTAGAGATGTGTAGTTGCATTGGCACATAGCTGACATTACACTGGATACAGCCAGACCCCTTATTGTGGTGGAAGCTCCATGCAGAACTGAAGAAGCATAGTACTTAGGACATAGACACAATAAATCCATACAGGATCTAGGTCTGCCATCAGTCATTGAAAACCAGAATCTCAAAATTTAACATCATTTATATTAGGGCTGCACAACATTTTGAACTTTGGCCTCAGTATATCACTTACTTCATTATGAAACTCAACTTCTGAGACAGAACTTCAGATCCAGATTGCTCATTATTGAAACAGTGGAAAAAAACAACATTCACACAAATTAAACTGAGGCAGCTGTGAGAATATCCTATTTGTTAGATCTATCTTGAGAACTTTTATTTAGTTTATAAGATATCTCATTTAAACTTTCTTCAGCAGATCTTTAAATGAAGGAGCTTCAGAAGAAAGGCAAGTGGGGAATAGGAAACTAAGGGAAGAGAGAAGAAAAAACTCAATAGAAACTTTGGCAGAATGGCATGTAAAAAGCAGGAAGGCAAAGAAATAGGAAACGGACAACTAACTGAACAATTGAAGGAATGGGAGTTGAACAGGAAAAGGGGCAAACAGCAGTCATTGGAAATAGAATATGAAAGATTGGAGGCTCAGAGAGAATATTCAAGTTTCAGAGTTAATAGATGATCATCTCAAGAAGATTCCTTGGTTGCTTTCAGAGCTTCTGTGTAGAGAGCAATGAGTCTGCTAGGTCTTATATCTGTGTAGGTCCAGTTTGGACAAGAGGACCAGCAAGGAACAAAAAGGCCTGATTCTTGAAAACTCAGTGGTAGATATTTGGGACAGGAATGGAGCTAGTTTCCTTTATATTATTTCCTCCAAATAGTATTACAAGCTTTTGAGGTCTGTTGAGGAGAAAACAGAGTTGTTTACACTCTGGTGACACTGACTAGTATAACAGTAACATCACCTCCCTGCTAACTCTACCTCCATAATGTAGATCTTCATAATAACGACATATAAAAAACCGTAAGAATTAACTGCTTCTTTCCCCTATTTTTATATAATTTTTTCTTAAAGTTTAAAAAAATTGTGAATGAGAAGAAGAACACCATCATAAATTCACTTGTTTGCTGAATGAAAGCAGAAAAAAATTGCAAGAACTGTGGCACCAGCACTGCAGCCAGACACTTAAGTCTCTAACTGCTTGGGGCTTGCTGAAAATTCTCAGTTTCACTCCCTATGGCCCTAGTTCATATATATTCTTTGAGACATTTTGATTTCTGTAATATTTTCCATTGTACATTCTTTTGTACATACATTGTACACTCTTTTACCTTCTTTATCTACCAACCAGATAACAGTGTATTTTTAACAGGCATCTCCATTAGGGTATTGAGTAAGAGGCTTCCAATCTTCTGTCACAAGTCACCAAGACAAGGAGATAGGTAAAGTAATCATTGATGTCTTCTACTGTCTTGGTAGCTGACACTATTTCTAACTATTTTTGGAGGATAAGGAAAAATGGGAGCATAAAAATAACAGAATAGGGTCACTTCAGAATGTACCGAAGGAAATTGCAGACACTTTCCAGATCCCAAAAAATTTTGTGGTGTACAAATACAGTTTTCTGGCTATCATACCATCACAGCTCATCACATTCTTTGCAAGGGATTGAATTTGCAATGCCTGTGCCTTTGAGATGTTTGAATTTTGAGGAATTATGCTGCATACAACTGAGTATCAATAAATATTAATGCTTTCATAGAGTAGTGGACTCTGAAGGATCAGACTCCGGAGGTGTGAGTTAAAGCAGGAATTAGGCCTGTCAAAACTAAGAAGAGAAGACCAAAACCATGCACAACAGCAATAACTGGAACAGACTGGAACAACAATAACTGTTGCTTAGAAGACAAGAGTTCAAGGAAAGCAAGTGGTATGATCAAGTAACATAGTACAAATACTACGTGCTAGTTTAAGAAAGAGCATGTAATTAAATTATGGAAGTTTCTACCACAGGATTTTATAAAAGCCAAAGATATAAGATAATGTGTAGGGAATACAGTGATCTGGATTCAAAGTCTAACCAAATTCTTCACTGTAGGAAGTTACGACGAACACTTTACATTTACCCTATTATATTTTACTTTGCCAAACAACAAGGAGCAACCACTGCTGAAAGAGAGGAAGAAAACTTCCAAACAATGTTAAAAGAGGTAAAAGAAAAGTGTAGGTCCTTTATGGAAGCTTCCAGACCCAAAGAGGCACGCAAAACAGTCCTTATCACCCAATATTTATTACATTCATCAATTCTTACACCCCCCAACACATCCAACCAGAGTCTGCCTCACCCCAGCCACCCCCCAGGAACTGTCCCCCTTGAGCTTCTCCAGGTCCTCTGGGCCTCTATTTTGTCTGATCTTCTACAATGTCCTCACTATAACTTGTTTGTCTCAAATGAAATGTTAAACACAACTTCACAAATCAGGGGAAAAGCCTGACAAGAAAGCTTGTGAGTGAAACCATACAGTAATACTAAAACTCCAGAAGTATGTGAGAATAAAGTCAAGGCATCATTCCCTCCTTTAGAGGCTTAACAAGAACTCTGTCTTGTCTAGTTTCCACCAATTTTACTTGGTTGCATACTATACTACTACATACTATGACTACATACTATACTAATTATATATAACCCTACACCCTAAAGTTGAACAACAATGGCAACATTAATTTGTGCAGTGAACAATTACACAGACTTATTATTATGAATGAAACTAATATGAACAATTGCTTTATCCAGGTCCACTTTGGCAACCACTAAGTGAGTGTATGGAAGACCTTTACAAGGTCCAAAGGGCCTTCATCAAGAGTTACCTGATGTAAAATATGGGTGTTTTCAACTTTTGGCCAAGTTTTTGCTAATTCTTTCACTCTGATCTATAAAAGAACAACAACTGGAGTTTACATGTATGTTAAACGGTNAAAATAACAACAACTGGAGTTTACATGTATGTTAAACGGTGGGACAATGACCCTCTGCAAGCTAAGTGGAAAGGACCATTCCAAGTTCTGCTGAACACCCTCACTGACAATGGACCCTGGATCCATTGCTCCTGGGCCAAGAAAGCCTCAGCTCCTGAGATGAGTAGAGCATCAAACATTTGAAAGACTGATGCAGATGAAGAAGATGGAGTTTAATGTATTTTCTCTGTGTTTATTACCTGTACAATCGGCAACAATGAATTAAGTTTGGGACAAAAATTTGCCCTAGTTCAGAATGTGTCTAACCCTCTTCATAAAAGTAACTGCTGGATTTGTACTCAAATGCCAGTGAATGAAGATAAAACCTAGCCCTCAGCTGATGTTTTGTTGAATTAGATGTAAACTCCAGTTGTTATTCTTTTATAGATTAGAGTGAAAGAATTAACANGGAAAAATGGGAGCATAAAAATAACAGAATAGGGTCACTTCAGAATGTACCGAAGGAAATTGCAGACACTTTCCAGATCCCAAAAAATTTTGTGGTGTACAAATACAGTTTTCTGGCTATCATACCATCACAGCTCATCACATTCTTTGCAAGGGATTGAATTTGCAATGCCTGTGCCTTTGAGATGTTTGAATTTTGAGGAATTATGCTGCATACAACTGAGTATCAATAAATATTAATGCTTTCATAGAGTAGTGGACTCTGAAGGATCAGACTCCGGAGGTGTGAGTTAAAGCAGGAATTAGGCCTGTCAAAACTAAGAAGAGAAGACCAAAACCATGCACAACAGCAATAACTGGAACAGACTGGAACAACAATAACTGTTGCTTAGAAGACAAGAGTTCAAGGAAAGCAAGTGGTATGATCAAGTAACATAGTACAAATACTACGTGCTAGTTTAAGAAAGAGCATGTAATTAAATTATGGAAGTTTCTACCACAGGATTTTATAAAAGCCAAAGATATAAGATAATGTGTAGGGAATACAGTGATCTGGATTCAAAGTCTAACCAAATTCTTCACTGTAGGAAGTTACGACGAACACTTTACATTTACCCTATTATATTTTACTTTGCCAAACAACAAGGAGCAACCACTGCTGAAAGAGAGGAAGAAAACTTCCAAACAATGTTAAAAGAGGTAAAAGAAAAGTGTAGGTCCTTTATGGAAGCTTCCAGACCCAAAGAGGCACGCAAAACAGTCCTTATCACCCAATATTTATTACATTCATCAATTCTTACACCCCCCAACACATCCAACCAGAGTCTGCCTCACCCCAGCCACCCCCCAGGAACTGTCCCCCTTGAGCTTCTCCAGGTCCTCTGGGCCTCTATTTTGTCTGATCTTCTACAATGTCCTCACTATAACTTGTTTGTCTCAAATGAAATGTTAANGTCATTGTTATAACATGTTTGTCTCAAAAGGAATGCTAAACACAGCTTCACAAATCAGGGGAAAAGCCTGACAAGAAAGCTTGTGAGTGAAACCATACAGTAATACTAAAACTCCAGAAGTATGTGAGAATAAAGTCAAGGCATCATTCCCTCCTTTAGAGGCTTAACAAGAACTCTGTCTTGTCTAGTTTCCACCAATTTTACTTGGTTGCATACTATACTACTACATACTATGACTACATACTATACTAATTATATATAACCCTACACCCTAAAGTTGAACAACAATGGCAACATTAATTTGTGCAGTGAACAATTACACAGACTTATTATTATGAATGAAACTAATATGAACAATTGCTTTATCCAGGTCCACTTTGGCAACCACTAAGTGAGTGTATGGAAGACCTTTACAAGGTCCAAAGGGCCTTCATCAAGAGTTACCTGATGTAAAATATGGGTGTTTTCAACTTTTGGCCAAGTTTTTGCTAATTCTTTCACTCTGATCTATAAAAGAACAACAACTGGAGTTTACATGTATGTTAAACGGTGGGACAATGACCCTCTGCAAGCTAAGTGGAAAGGACCATTCCAAGTTCTGCTGAACACCCTCACTGACAATGGACCCTGGATCCATTGCTCCTGGGCCAAGAAAGCCTCAGCTCCTGAGATGAGTAGAGCATCAAACATTTGAAAGACTGATGCAGATGAAGAAGATGGAGTTTAATGTATTTTCTCTGTGTTTATTACCTGTACAATCGGCAACAATGAATTAAGTTTGGGACAAAAATTTGCCCTAGTTCAGAATGTGTCTAACCCTCTTCATAAAAGTAACTGCTGGATTTGTACTCAAATGCCAGTGAATGAAGATAAAACCTAGCCCTCAGCTGATGTTTTGTTGAATTAGATGTAAACTCCAGTTGTTATTCTTTTATAGATTAGAGTGAAAGAATTAACAAAGATTTGGCCATATTTCACATCAGCTACCCTCAATGAAGGCCCACTGGACCTTGAAAAGCTCTTCCGTATACTCACTTCGTGGTTGCCAAACTGAACCTGGATAAAGCAGTTGTTCATATTAGTTTTATTCATAATTAGTGTCTGTGTAATTGTTCACTGCATGAATCAATGTTGCCATTGTTGTTTAACTTTAGGGTACAGGGTTGTATATAATTAGTAGTCATTAGTAGTACACATAATGTAGTAGTATAATATGCAACCAAATAAAATTGGTAGAGACTAGACAAGAGAGTTCTTGTCACCCTCTAAAGGGACACTTATTATACTCTTCAGGGAAGGCAGAACAGCCCACAGACAAATGTAATTGTTGAGTATTGCAATCATTGGTTTTCCTTCAAAATTCCAATTCCCAGGATTTATTGCATGGGAAATCTCAGATTTCATCTAAGACTTCTAATACTGGTATGTGAAGAGAAAGCTTGAAAATATGGCCTTATTGTTCTATATGATCTGAGAAAAATTAAAGAAAATAATCATATGCACATTTCATTTCTTTAAGCCAGTCTTATAGTCCTGGCTCATGATTTCAGAACACTTTGGGGACTTACAGTTTTGTTTGTGCTTCAGATTTATCAGTATAGTAAATATATTCTGTTAGGCAGAACATTATCAGAAAAAAAATAGAAAATATATTTCTAGCAAGTGATTATATAAAATATGGCATCTTTTCTTTCAGATCTTCAATGAGTGCTTGCAACTTTTATGAAAGTCTGATCTAGGATCCCTTCACAAAGAGCCCTGTGTTACTGAGTACCTTGAATACTAACAATCTTATAACAGGCCAAGAGACACATAGATATTCAGGGTTTGAACAGAAGTTTAGAACTTGTAAGAGTCTGGTGGACTCACAGGCAGGCCAAGGGGCATGAAGAGGAATTCAGCCATGGTTTCCATAACAGGTTCTGTAACTTTTGTTGACATCACTGCTAATATTAGTCATCTGAAAGACGGGCTGCTAATGACTATTTTCAAACTCTTCAGCTTTGTAAGTCTCCTGGAGAAGAAAAGAACTACTCTGGTACAGAAAAAATTCCAAAGCTGTGCCTTTTTTTGTTTGTGTACTTTAAAACTTTGGAAGACACAGAAGCATCTCTTAAGAAACAACAAGCTGTGGTTCACCTTCTAAAAATTTACAGGTGACTTAAAAAAAATCCCAAAATTCGATATTGCAGGAAATAAAGGAGGAGACTGCACAGTGATCTGGTCTAAAATTTTTGTTGCAGCACTGTCAACAATGAAAGTTTAAAAGAAATCTCAGCTACATAGTCTAGTTACTGTCCAAGACACCTGAACCGAAAGGTGGTATTTGTAATCACNTGGAGTTTACATGTATGTTAAACGGTGGGACAATGACCCTCTGCAAGCTAAGTGGAAAGGACCATTCCAAGTTCTGCTGAACACCCTCACTGACAATGGACCCTGGATCCATTGCTCCTGGGCCAAGAAAGCCTCAGCTCCTGAGATGAGTAGAGCATCAAACATTTGAAAGACTGATGCAGATGAAGAAGATGGAGGTTAATGTATTTTCTCTGTGTTTATTACCTGTACAATCGGCAACAATGAATTAAGTTTGGGACAAAAATTTGCCCTAGTTCAGAATGTGTCTAACCCTCTTCATAAAAGTAACTGCTGGATTTGTACTCAAATGCCAGTGAATGAAGATAAAACCTAGCCCTCAGCTGATGTTTTGTTGAATTAGATGTAAACTCCAGTTGTTATTCTTTTATAGATTAGAGTGAAAGAATTAACAAAGATTTGGCCATATTTCACATCAGCTACCCTCAATGAAGGCCCACTGGACCTTGAAAAGCTCTTCCGTATACTCACTTCGTGGTTGCCAAACTGAACCTGGATAAAGCAGTTGTTCATATTAGTTTTATTCATAATTAGTGTCTGTGTAATTGTTCACTGCATGAATCAATGTTGCCATTGTTGTTTAACTTTAGGGTACAGGGTTGTATATAATTAGTAGTCATTAGTAGTACACATAATGTAGTAGTATAATATGCAACCAAATAAAATTGGTAGAGACTAGACAAGAGAGTTCTTGTCACCCTCTAAAGGGACACTTATTATACTCTTCAGGGAAGGCAGAACAGCCCACAGACAAATGTAATTGTTGAGTATTGCAATCATTGGTTTTCCTTCAAAATTCCAATTCCCAGGATTTATTGCATGGGAAATCTCAGATTTCATCTAAGACTTCTAATACTGGTATGTGAAGAGAAAGCTTGAAAATATGGCCTTATTGTTCTATATGATCTGAGAAAAATTAAAGAAAATAATCATATGCACATTTCATTTCTTTAAGCCAGTCTTATAGTCCTGGCTCATGATTTCAGAACACTTTGGGGACTTACAGTTTTGTTTGTGCTTCAGATTTATCAGTATAGTAAATATATTCTGTTAGGCAGAACATTATCAGAAAAAAAATAGAAAATATATTTCTAGCAAGTGATTATATAAAATATGGCATCTTTTCTTTCAGATCTTCAATGAGTGCTTGCAACTTTTATGAAAGTCTGATCTAGGATCCCTTCACAAAGAGCCCTGTGTTACTGAGTACCTTGAATACTAACAATCTTATAACAGGCCAAGAGACACATAGATATTCAGGGTTTGAACAGAAGTTTAGAACTTGTAAGAGTCTGGTGGACTCACAGGCAGGCCAAGGGGCATGAAGAGGAATTCAGCCATGGTTTCCATAACAGGTTCTGTAACTTTTGTTGACATCACTGCTAATATTAGTCATCTGAAAGACGGGCTGCTAATGACTATTTTCAAACTCTTCAGCTTTGTAAGTCTCCTGGAGAAGAAAAGAACTACTCTGGTACAGAAAAAATTCCAAAGCTGTGCCTTTTTTTGTTTGTGTACTTTAAAACTTTGGAAGACACAGAAGCATCTCTTAAGAAACAACAAGCTGTGGTTCACCTTCTAAAAATTTACAGGTGACTTAAAAAAAATCCCAAAATTCGATATTGCAGGAAATAAAGGAGGAGACTGCACAGTGATCTGGTCTAAAATTTTTGTTGCAGCACTGTCAACAATGAAAGTTTAAAAGAAATCTCAGCTACATAGTCTAGTTACTGTCCAAGACACCTGAACCGAAAGGTGGTATTTGTAATCACTGTTAACGTTGAACCAGTTAAAAGCTTTGAATCTAATCATGCCAGCTGATTGGAAAAGACTTTGCTGATATAAAAGCACAACAGAACAAGGACAGTAAAATAATATGTCTCTTGATTTTATATTGCTGCCATGTCTGCAGTATTTAAGTATTAGCAAAAAGTCAGCTAGAGTAACAACTCTAATGAAATTAAAATCACAGAAGTTTTACAGTGAAAACGTCGGAACTTTTGTTTTCTAATTATTACCAGCATTAGTGAAATATATTGATTTTCAATTGCAAGATTTCAACTTTACTGAGTGTAAAATTTATTTCAATGCGTTCATTTGTTTTCCCTTTTTTAGGTTAAAAATATTTTTTTTTGCAATCTATAAGTGANGTTGAATTAGATGTAAACTCCAGTTGTTATTCTTTTATAGATTAGAGTGAAAGAATTAACAAAGATTTGGCCATATTTCACATCAGCTACCCTCAATGAAGGCCCACTGGACCTTGAAAAGCTCTTCCGTATACTCACTTCGTGGTTGCCAAACTGAACCTGGATAAAGCAGTTGTTCATATTAGTTTTATTCATAATTAGTGTCTGTGTAATTGTTCACTGCATGAATCAATGTTGCCATTGTTGTTTAACTTTAGGGTACAGGGTTGTATATAATTAGTAGTCATTAGTAGTACACATAATGTAGTAGTATAATATGCAACCAAATAAAATTGGTAGAGACTAGACAAGAGAGTTCTTGTCACCCTCTAAAGGGACACTTATTATACTCTTCAGGGAAGGCAGAACAGCCCACAGACAAATGTAATTGTTGAGTATTGCAATCATTGGTTTTCCTTCAAAATTCCAATTCCCAGGATTTATTGCATGGGAAATCTCAGATTTCATCTAAGACTTCTAATACTGGTATGTGAAGAGAAAGCTTGAAAATATGGCCTTATTGTTCTATATGATCTGAGAAAAATTAAAGAAAATAATCATATGCACATTTCATTTCTTTAAGCCAGTCTTATAGTCCTGGCTCATGATTTCAGAACACTTTGGGGACTTACAGTTTTGTTTGTGCTTCAGATTTATCAGTATAGTAAATATATTCTGTTAGGCAGAACATTATCAGAAAAAAAATAGAAAATATATTTCTAGCAAGTGATTATATAAAATATGGCATCTTTTCTTTCAGATCTTCAATGAGTGCTTGCAACTTTTATGAAAGTCTGATCTAGGATCCCTTCACAAAGAGCCCTGTGTTACTGAGTACCTTGAATACTAACAATCTTATAACAGGCCAAGAGACACATAGATATTCAGGGTTTGAACAGAAGTTTAGAACTTGTAAGAGTCTGGTGGACTCACAGGCAGGCCAAGGGGCATGAAGAGGAATTCAGCCATGGTTTCCATAACAGGTTCTGTAACTTTTGTTGACATCACTGCTAATATTAGTCATCTGAAAGACGGGCTGCTAATGACTATTTTCAAACTCTTCAGCTTTGTAAGTCTCCTGGAGAAGAAAAGAACTACTCTGGTACAGAAAAAATTCCAAAGCTGTGCCTTTTTTTGTTTGTGTACTTTAAAACTTTGGAAGACACAGAAGCATCTCTTAAGAAACAACAAGCTGTGGTTCACCTTCTAAAAATTTACAGGTGACTTAAAAAAAATCCCAAAATTCGATATTGCAGGAAATAAAGGAGGAGACTGCACAGTGATCTGGTCTAAAATTTTTGTTGCAGCACTGTCAACAATGAAAGTTTAAAAGAAATCTCAGCTACATAGTCTAGTTACTGTCCAAGACACCTGAACCGAAAGGTGGTATTTGTAATCACTGTTAACGTTGAACCAGTTAAAAGCTTTGAATCTAATCATGCCAGCTGATTGGAAAAGACTTTGCTGATATAAAAGCACAACAGAACAAGGACAGTAAAATAATATGTCTCTTGATTTTATATTGCTGCCATGTCTGCAGTATTTAAGTATTAGCAAAAAGTCAGCTAGAGTAACAACTCTAATGAAATTAAAATCACAGAAGTTTTACAGTGAAAACGTCGGAACTTTTGTTTTCTAATTATTACCAGCATTAGTGAAATATATTGATTTTCAATTGCAAGATTTCAACTTTACTGAGTGTAAAATTTATTTCAATGCGTTCATTTGTTTTCCCTTTTTTAGGTTAAAAATATTTTTTTTTGCAATCTATAAGTGACAAGCTTCTATGCTTGCAAGATAAAGTAACTATTTTTATAAAATAAAGAGGTAAACAGCAGAGGAAAAATTTAAATACCCACTTTCTATAGGCAGAACAACTATCTTATATAATTAGTTCTTGTGTCTGTAGCAGCTTAACAGTGAGATTCAGAATTCTTTTAGTTTTTTACACATTCTAGAATCTGGTGAGAAGTTGCCAAAAACACAATTATCACTGCTTCAATTCTGTATTTAGTACTGAACTTCCAAGGGGAAAAAAGGATTATAAAACAGATATCTGAAGTCAAATTATGAATGGTTAAAAAGTCTCTAGTGCCACTTTATAAAATGAATCATTATCTTTTCTGTCCTGTGAACAATACCAGTGTTTTAATTCTAAAAGTGTCTTAGGTTTAGTGACTACCAAGGTTGCTAACATAACATAACAGTGAATTACATTTAATCACTTCTCAATTTCAGAATCAGAATTTTGACTTTTTGTTTCTGCTCCTGTGCTTGTTAAGCGTGTACAAATTACAGTGTCATAACTGATATTCTTGCAATAAAGCTGTGTTTACAGATACAGAGGCCTAAGATCTTCCTCTGTTCCAAAGAGAGAATTAAATTCTCAGAACAGTGCAAATCCAGGGATTGTAGGATCATAGAATAATTCAGATTGCAAAAGACCTTCGAGATCATCAAGTCCAACTGTCACACTATCACCACCAAAGGCACATGGCACTCCCTAAGTGCCCATGTGCCACATCTTCATGTCTTTTAAATACTTCTAGGGATGGTGAGCAGCCTGTTCCAATGCTTCAATCTTGTACCTGGCACCTAGCTACTAAAGCCAATATTTCAACATTTTTTCATGGATTTTGAGAATACCACCATTTAGACAGATAGAGCCCAAAGCTGAAGTCATTGGAAGTGCAACAACATAGTGGTTCAGTGGCCCAGCTAGCCATTCAACTCACCAGTGTAATCATTTCACTCAAATATGGTCTTCTTACTCCTATGTTTCACAAAACTTGCTGAGAAATCATCAAGCAAAGAATATGGATCTCCTGCTCCTTAGGAAAGAAGAGAAAGCATTTCTCAGGTTTATGGAAACAGTATTTCCCCTCCATCTTTCTACTTCCTGAGCAGTGTGGTAAGGGCTTATGCTCCAGCATAAAGCACACTTTATTCAACATACGATGCCATCATCTCACCTGCTGACAAAAGCCAGCAGAGCTGGCTCGATGTAGAGCACAACAGATGGAGCACAGACTGCTGCCTACAGTTGCCAGGACTGTGCTCTGCTTTTGTTGTAACTCAACAGCAAAATAGAGCCCTTAGTTTAAAAACCTATCTATAAATTGCTGAGATTTATTGGTAAAGAGTTCTGTAGAAATGCCTCTAGATTAATAATAGTGTTATTTGAATTAAATGGTGATTAGCTACCATCCTGTTTCAGAACTCACCTGCATTGTAATGCCACTCCTGTGAGACTCTGCTGGTCTGTACTGCTGCAAAGACGTTCCTTCTCTCCAGTCTAAAATACCAAAATACCAAAGTCATGCAGCACCAGAAAAGATTTTAATATAAATTAGCAAAGGAAGCATACATTCTAAAAGCATCTTTCTGTAAACTGCAGCACTCACATGAACGAAAGCTTAAATTATATTTTGCAATGGTGGAGAAAAGAATGCAATTCTAAAATTTAATTCTCAAAATTCACCTCTTCCCATTGCATTCAGAATTTTTGAATGGGAGAAGAGCAGAAAGGAGTAATACAAAAGAAGAAAATTAATTATAATTTGATTGTTTTCAGGGTTGTTTTACTTAGGTTGTAAACCTAATGAGGTAAAACAGTAGTCAGAGTGAAGCTACATAGGAATTCTTTCTATTGACTTCAGTGGACCCACAATTTTTTTTTCAGACCCAAAGAAAAGACCCATCATACCAGTCTTGCTTGACTAGCAAGTAATAAAAACAATACTAAAGCATGACATAGAAATCGGGCAGAGATTTCAATCCTCAGTCAGCAAAAGCACAAACCCTTCCAGACTTTTGCATCTGACCTTCTCTATGCTCCAGGATACACATCAGGTGTATGTTACTCTGGAGCACAGTCTTTCTTGCACACCTTAGTTAGAAGCTGGTAGAGGGAAGGGGTCCAAAATACCAGAAGCTCAGATGAGAAGGAGGCAGACTGAGTACTCCAGATAGCCAGGGGACAGAGGAGTTTTCTGTCTTCAGCAGTGAGCAAGTCAGAGAAACATTTCTGGAAGCTCTGTTAACCTGTGGATTTCTCTACATATTCTGTGGATTTTTAAACTAGAATATAAATACTAAAAACTACTTGGCTGAACGACAAAGATTTTCTTGGGCTGATGAGCTCCAGCATTCCCTCTCCTCAAGTACCTTTGCATATACAATTTTGTTCTTGGGTGGGGGAAAGATATTGATAGAGAACTTTTTAGAATAGCTACTCCATACACCTATTTCAGAGAATATCTAAGTTAGAAAAGCCACAAGTACATCTCCCTATGAGGTGGCAGTGTCCCTTAATTGCTCAGCATGTCAGAAGGAGACTCTTCATGTGCACCTGCATTGCTCAGTCTCTGTTTAATGTACCACCAAGACACAGAAACATCCTGAGAAGCTGAAACAATAGAAGCTTCCTGTGGTCCTGTATCAACGTTTCAAAGGGAAAAGCTGCAGGTGGATGTTCACTCATTGCAGATTCTCATTCTCCAGCATGTGCCTGTATCAGTTATCCTATATCCCTCTGTCATCTAGAGAATTCCTGCAAGTGAACTTGACCTTGAAGATATTTTGTACATCATTCTCTTGGAAGAAAGGTCTTAGAAGAAAAGAGACAATAATCTCAGTAAACTTGTATCTTAAGTATTCATTTACTAGCAGATGCAATTGTTTGCTTTTGGATAAAACTTTCAAAGTATCATACTGGTGTTTACTATGCATTGTTGTGATTGTCGTGGGGCTAAAAAATGAAAGTTAAAAATGATCAAGCCATGGTACGGCGACTTCGCCTTGCGCTGGCGGCCCTGGCGACTGCTTTCTGCCCCAATGCCCGTATGGTTTTTTCGGTTGCCCTTTCCCCCCACCCCCTCTGGCGGCGTGGACGGCGGGCGCTGCTGCTGGGAGGTGCGGCTCTGGTCCGATGCAGAGTCTCGGCACTGTGCGGCCCCGGCTTTGCTGGCCAGCGCGGCGCGAGCTTGCCAGTACGGGCGGTGCTCGCGCCGTCCAGAATGACTGCAGGAGGCGCGATCCCGGTCCCGGGCTGGGGTCGGTCATGGCCCCGCTCTGAGCCGAGGCGGGGCTGGAGCGCGAAGCCAGGCAGGCTGTACCCACAGCCGAGGCATGCGGCGGCGGCAGGACAGTGGCAAGGACGGAGCGGCGGCTTCGCCCAGCGCCGGCGCGGCTCGGCGGGAGCGGCGCTGGAGCACGGTCCTGGCTGGACGCTGCCATGCTGCCGGGCATGC
>VYZS01048258.1:21614-41881 GCA_013400695.1 Neodrepanis coruscans
TCTTTCAGCACTAAATCTCTCCTTGGGCTAAAAGGGAGGGAGGGAGAGGGGGTGCGCGGTTTTTGTGATCTTCTTGAGTTGTTTTCCTCAGTCAAAACCGGGCAGAGGTTCACGGCTAAGGGGATCTTGAGACCACGTGCTCCCTTCTAACTACCCCAGAGTCTCTCAGCCGGGCTCAGAGGGAGAGAGAGACAAGCACTATCTCCAGAGCGTCCTCACCTCAAACGCGGGCCCTGGAAAAATTTAATTTGTTTGTCTGTTTTGCACTTTATTTGTCGGGTTTTGGTGTTTTGTGCAAAATAAACTGTGATTTTTGTGTGTTTTCTTCATTTTTGGGGTGTGTTTGTGACTTCTCTCAGAGTCTCTGCTCCAAAATCACTGAATTTGTGGTAAAACCACCACAGTGTTCCACTTGATACTCGAAATAGCAGCAAGAAGGATGAAGCAGAAAAACAGGAAAAATTTAATCTTTAAGTTATCTGTTAATCATTGTGACTATGGTTATAATGGAATCTGTGCCCACCTGTCTAACATAACCATGTGTGTTCAGCAGATGTAGTACAAGTGGAAGGGTGTGTAACACAAAGTTAAAAAACAGGGCTTGCTAGGCTAGTGCTGTACAGTGTCCTGGGAGTCTTAACATCCATAATGCTAAGGAGCTTCCATTTGCATTTCCTAAGCCATGCTTATTACAAGATCATAAACCTAATTTTTCATCCATTAACCATGATGTACATAATATATGTTGTCAGTATTACAGAGAAGTGAATCTGGCATGTGATATGCAAGGCATGGTAAGAAGGATTCTAGATTTATTACTGAACTTGTAAAGTTTAGAAGAATAAGGCTCACAAAGATATCTGTTCATACCTATATGAAATGTTTCGTCATAATTTACTTGCCCGTGAGAACCTATTCCACTACAGATTTAATTATATGATTATAAAACAAGATGTGGCATTACCAGATTTTCTTTGCTCAATCCCATGAAGTGTTCCACATACTGTAAACAAGAATGATACTGTATATTTAGCTAACGAAGTTGTTCTACGCCTGACATTAATGCTAGAGACACTTTCTTTCTCTCTGATGATTTATTTAAGGTCTAAAAAATTAACTAACCTTAAGAATATGTAGAGCATTCTATTTTCTTTTGTTCTGATGCAACATTGACTGAAATTGATGGAAATGTTTCTAGAAATTTTAATGGCATTTGGATCATATTCTTAAACATAAGAAAAAGTGCCAAATTCTTAAATACAAACAATTCTGAAAAAAAAAAAAAAATTGAAATAGAGAGTGTTAGCTCCTAGTCTGAACAGCCTCAACTTATATAAGAGTTTAGACATAAAGTCGGAAAATCACATTCTTCCCTGCAGTGCCAGCAACTTCCCCCTGTCAACTCAGATATCACAAAAGAAAATGTACGCTCATATTATTTATGTGTGCATTTTAAAACAAGATTGTTCACTTTGGAAAAGGTCCCAAATCAATAAAATATGTTTTTTAAAAAATTAAACAGGAGAAAAATAGCAGATACACTAGGAAAGGACATGTAGGATCAAGTCCAGTATTATGACATCTCATACTACTATATCATGTATTCCCACTTATTTACTTATCTTTATTTTACTATGATCAGTTTTCTGGATTTAGCTTGATTAGTAATTATAAGTGAATCCAGTGCCATTAAGGACATTACTCTTTTAATTTGAAAGTGTTTATGAGTGAGATGGGGACTTAGTTTCTATCTGCTTGTATTTGAGTGATTAAGTTTGTGATATAGGCTCAATTAAAATTGTGCACTCATACTCACGTGGGATAGAGTGAATCTTTTAAGAGGATAGAGAGGCAGAGTTCATAGAGAACTTTGATAATGTGGGAGCAGGATGAGCAAGAACACTGAAATTTTACAAGCATACTGGAACTGAGGCCAAGAATCAGGCAACAGTTGTCTAAGTTTCTCCAAATAAGACCAGTGACAGACATAGAAAAGAAAGTGATCATGATTTGCCATTTATTATAAATCTTGCTTGCAGCTTGGTAATCAAGTAAAAAAGATAGCAAGAGATATTTTATTGTAGGGTTTTTCAATAGCATCAGCTGTTTCAAATACAGTGTTCATCATCCTGTTCTGGCCAGAGGTCAAGAAGTAATAAAACATCTAGGGTTCTATTTTGATGTACTGTCTACATCTGGTTAGAAGGTATACATTCAAACCCATTGAGTAGTATTAGATCTGAGGTCCAAAAGAAATAGTGTTCAGCTAGTTCCAAAAGTTCTCCAACAGTCAAAGTCCTTATGAAAGCAAAACAGAGTTTTGGACTCGAGAATTTAAGTTGTTTTGCTATACAAAATAATGACCTGTCAGGAAGAGAGAAAATGCTTCCAGAGAATGACTAGTTGGGATAATGGTTTTAGATATAAATCACCTTTTAAATTATTTGCATATTTTGTGTTCTAAAAATAAAGAAAAATACAAATATTGAAGATTTAAATTATTTTTACACCACATGAAGTTTAGTAAAAAGAAATTTAAAAGCTTCCAGTAATCTTCAGGCTTCTAAAGTGGTCAAGAAAGATACATAAATGTCCCTATGGTATTAATACGATTTAACAGCTACCTGACCTGAAGCATAAAAAAACCCAAGTGGCATATACAAGATGCAGGAAATATATGGCACAGCAAGAACAGAATGTGTATTTCCTCAGTCTTTGACTTAAACCAGAGTCTGGATATTTCTGCTTTGCCGACAGCTAATTCTTTCCACTCACAATTATATATATATACACACACCTACATCCTAAGAATGTGATACATCGCAAAAAAATGTACTGAAGACAAGTAATGCCCCATCACAGCTAATAACCTTTGAAAGCTTTAATGTGAACAATAGCATGTGTCTGTTCTGCAGATTTTTCATTAAAGTACATAGACCAATCTTGAGGAAAAAAAATGTATTTGAGGAAGTAATAACCCAGAGGTTAAAAAAATATTGATTAGGAAAAATGTTTTCTTCATAAAGATAATATCTCTTATGACACACATTTCATTTGTTTTGAGCTTTGCTGAATAATGAGCAGAACTGTCATTCATCTTACAACCTTCCCTCACCTTACTTATCACACTGAAAGATTAAAAATTCCTCTGGAAAGTCTATGCCATTTCATCTATTACATTGAAAAAAATTAAACACCAACTTTTAAATACTTTTAGTTGTTTTGGTTTGGGTTTTTTTTAATATAATTACCTGCCCTTTGGTTCCTAATACCTTCTTAGAAGATACAACCTGGTAAAAAAAAGTATGGATTACTACAGACTGTATTTACTTCTAATGAGACATGGTATCTCCTGATCTTTTTCATCTACCTTCAGAAAAGAAAGATAAAAAAAAGAGCTTGTTTCTGTCAGGTTCGTTCTTTGGTGTCAGGGAAACATGCTGGGTTTTTTCCTTCTCTGTATTCTAAGTTTTCACCTTGATCTTGTAAAATATTACAAATAATCCAAATGCATATATTGCACTCCTGTTTTCTAAATTCAAACTGAATAGTCAAATAGTCAAAGATAATGATAATCATGACCTGAGAGTATATTTTTCCATCTTTGAGAAATCCATTGGGTGGAATATTTCCAGATTTCAGGAGACTGGTGGGTGACTTGCAGGCTAAGGTACATGCAAATTAAGATTGCTGAATCAAGGGCTTTCTGAGGACTTCAAAGGGCTTTGGATCAAGACACAGGTTTTTAGGAGTTTTCATCACTAGGTATCAAAATATTTCTCAACAATCAGTATATTTCATTACTTCTATTTCATTGATGGGGAAACTGAGGTATAAACAGTGAAACAATCCTCTTCCTATCATTTAGTGACTCTCTGTCAGTCACTAAATATCACTAGTCACTATAATAGTCGCTATATATATAAAAATTTTTTTTTTCATATATATATATATATATATAAAATAGTCACTGGAGAGAAGATAGCAGTCAGCTGCCGTGACTTTCTCTTTCTGCCATCTCAATCAAATTTTCTTACAATGAGTGCCTTGGGAAATAATAGTTAGGCTTGTTACTCCAGTAACTTTGCTACCCATATGACTAAACTCTGAATTAACGTTACATATCACTTGACAGAGGAGATCTATACACTGACCCTTCAGACCTAGTGCTAGATGTATAAGTAAACCTCCAAAATCCCAGTGCACTGCACCTGCCACCATCAACTCTCATCATAGCAGTTCACTTGCATCTTTTTCTATACCACTTTGATCCTCCCCATCTCTTTCTAATCCCAGCTACTTCAAGGGTTAGACAGAATTCAAATGTGATCCTGTGTTGATTTACAAGACAGAAATTGTGTCTTCTTATCTGTGTTCAAAAATAAGTAGTATACTGTCATTACCACCATAATATAAATGACTAATTGTAATAAGGAGCTGGATGCTTATAAAATAAATAACAAGAGTTACAAGTGCCCCTGCCTGTCCTGTTTCTTCTATATCATATAGTCTGGTTTAAATGCTGGGGGCTGGACTGTCTGCATAATATGAAATGTTTAAAAGGAAAGCCTTGTCACGTTGTCATGAAGGAGCATACTTAATAGTTGCTGCTTACCACATATCATGGGGATAAAAAACATGTGAGTGCCCACTGGATGAACAACAGCAGTTAATTAATAAGTACAATTCCCAAGTGATTCACAAAAAATGAAGTAACCAAAAACAGACAGTTAATTTCTAATCTGCTTTGAAGCAGGAGAACAAAATCAGTATTTGTTTAATGAAAAAATGCTGTACTTGAGGCAGACCATCAAAGGTGGAAGGATGAAAACATAAGGCTGGAAAACTGGAGACAGGTATTTGCTTTTTAAATTCCTTAAATTGTCTCACATTCTTTGCTTGAAAAATGAAAAGCTGCTCCTCATGGATGCCGCATGAATTAAAACTGATAATAGTTTTCAAGCAGTATGGGTATTTCCTGGTGTTGTGGGTTGAAGCTAAAACGTTTTTTTTCCTTTTTTTTCCACTACCCACTCCGGCTGCAGTGGCCCACGCCTGTGGTCCCGCATGCCAGGGAGGCTGAGCCTGGTGGATCGCTTGAGCCCAGGAGTTCTGGGCTGCAGGGTGCTGTGCTGAGTGGGCAGCCGGGGCNCTCGGACCTCTCTTGTCAGTACCACGCATCCTAGTGGTAAAACCACAACACCTGGCTTGTCAGTGAACACTGTGGAGAAGTTTTGCCAGTGACCTATCACTATCACTGTTGACAGCAATCTGGAAACAGATAAAACTGAGGCCACTATTTAGCATTGTACTAAAAATCTACTTAAATGAAGTGGGAAGGTGAGAAACGTCATTCTGGTGCTTCTATGCACATGTAGCGTGCGATGGGTAGAGCCCTTTGATATCCAACCCAACAGCTCATAAAGTGCCATTATCTCCAAAATACATTCTTGGGGGCTAAAGAATGAGAAGAAAAAAATTTATTTCAAATTCAAAAATGGCATTTAGGGAAGATATCATCCTACTATTGCCCTGTGACAGCTGTATTTATCCACATCCATTGTTGAGAGTGATCATCTTGTTAATATTTTTACACTATAACCACATGCATTTTGTTAAAAGCTGAGTGGCCTATTTTCTATGAAACACTCATATCTTTTAAAACCTCTAGAGGTGAATCACTTCCTTAGTAGGGAATTGACTTCAGTAGGACTGTTAAACTTTCATTAGTTTTGTTTCCATGTCAGTGGCTTGGTGGATTGCACAGCATTTTTTAAATCCATAGCCTTTGGATAACATAACTTCAACAACCTGACATTTGAATTTGCTAAATCTGCTAATATATTATCAGAGCTAAGTATGCTTCCCACACCAAAATAAAATTCACTAAGAATGTATTTGACTAAAAAGATGACTCCAAGATGGAGGGAGGTAAGAGGAGATACCTAAATAATCTTCATATGACAACTTATAAGCACTACCTTGCACCCCAGGGACCTGGATTTTGACTCTGACATTGCTTCATAATCAAGGATTGTCCCAGGGTGAACTGTCAGACCTCAGCTACATGCAGTAGGGCCAGATCCTGAGAGGATATAAGAGTATTGGAAAAGATGGCAAGGAAAACAGATCTGTGCGAAGGAGTGAGTTGATATACACTCATAAAGATGTAATGAAAGAAAGAACTGGTTTGAAGAGTTTTTTCTAAGCTGGGTTATGATTAGAGCATCAGAAAACAGAACACAGAATTGTGTTTTAGGTGAATGAAGAGACAGTCTCATAGGTACAGGAATTTCTTATCAAAAGGCTCAGAATATGCTGAGTTGGAAGGGATCCAAAATGATCAAGTTCAATGTCTGATGGCAATAAACTCATGGCCTCATCATCAGTTACACTGAGGGCCTTTTTTTTTTTTAAAAGTTCCTTGTGAGCATAAAAAGGGTCTGAAATGTAAATCATTAGTTGTGTGAATATCATACATAACTGGAAAGCGGTGTTCACTGGGACAGTCTAGTTTATTCTGCTGGCCAGGTCCCATTAAGCACCCCTGTTCAAGTAGAGCATGACCTTGGTAGGGTGGTAGAAGCAGTTAGACGGGCTGTACAGCGTTGTGACACATTTAATTTAATGCTTTGGTCTGCAGGATCTATACTCAAGGTCATTCAGTTATCCTGCAATAACTGGGAATGAAAGCATCATCAGAAAATACAGGGACTTTTTTCTATTATAACCAACTATGTGCCTCTAATTTCACGTGTCCGTACCTATTGAATGATTATGTTCTTGTTTTAACAAGGAATATGGCATATTTTGGTGAAGTATTAACCCCTTTTTGATGAACAGCAAAACCTTTATTCAATTTACTAGAACGAGAATTTTTTGTCCCAACTGTCAAATGGCAGTATCAGTAGCTATCTGCTCTGCAGGAGTCTAATCATGGCTTAATTTATCTTGCTGCTTTCTCCTCCCTGTTCATTTTTTTAGTTCTTTCCTTCCTTCCACTCTCTGAAATCAGTTAAGTGTGTTACAAAAAAAATATACAAAGATGTCAAAATTAAACATGCTTTTCGGAATGTTAGTGCTACATATTCTATGGTTCTAACAAGAGTTTTATGCATGGAAAGCATACTGTATTCCTCAGACAGGAATAAATTTTGCTTGAAACAAATGTTGCATTACACTTCTAAGGAACATAATTAGAATGCCAATCATTCTAATTGACAATTCTAATGAATATTATTATTATTAAATAATAATAGAAAAACCTTTATCAGGCATGATGTTCGAGATCACAAGATGAATGGTTAATGTTCTATTAATTTTGTCCTATTATACCCTTAAACATAATTTTTTCTTTAATTTAAAATACAAGTAGACCAATTATATCCAAGATACATGTCCTAGTTTGGCCAGGAAAGGGTAAATTTTTTTACAGTAGCTGGGAGGAGGTTGTGGCCAGACCCTAATGTTACTGATACCACCTCAGTCATGGCCTGGGGTGGGGAGAATGGACTTTCTTGGCTTCTGAGAAGAAGAGTGTGGTTTCAAAAAGTGTAGCATGACTGAGGGGTCTTGACTTACTGGAGAGGTCCCAGATGATTGGAAGTTGGCTAAAATGGCACCCATCTGTAAGTAAGGTTAGAAGGAGGATCCAGGGAACTATAGATCCACCAGCCTGACCTCAGTACCAGGAAAAACTATGGAATGAATCATCTTAAGGGAAATTATGCTGCACCTACAGGATAACAAGGAGGTAAGATCTAGTCAAGATGGATTCAGGAGGAGAAGGTCCTACCTGACCAATTTAATTTCCTTTTATGATCAGGTAACTCGTCTGATTGATGAGGGAAAATCTGTAGAGGTAGTGTACCTAGATTTTAGCAAAGCCTTTGATACNGAGGATGGTGAGGGGGCTGGTGTACAAGCCCTGTGAGGAACGACTGAGGGAGCTGGGGTTGTTTAGCCTGGAGAAGAGGAGGCTTAGTGGAGACCTTATTGCTCTCTACAACTACCTTAAGGAAGGTTGTAGCCAGGCAGGGGTCAGTCTCTTTTCTCAGACCCCCAGTGACAGAACGAGAGGACACGGGTCTTAGGCTGCATCAGAGGAAGTTTAGGCTGGATATTAGGAAAAACTTTTTCACAGAGAGAGTGATTTCCCATTGGAATGGGCTGCCCAGGGAGGTGGTGGAGTCACTGTCTCTGGATGTGTTTAAGGAAAGGTTAGATGGAGAATTTAATGACATGGTTTAAGATGATGGGATGGTGTTGGGTAGGTTGATAAGTTAGATAATAGGTTGGACTTGATGATCTCTACTGTCTTTTCCAACCCTGTTAATTCTGTGCAATTCTCTGTAATTGTTCATTGTCATCCGAGGTCAGTGGTGACCATATTGTCATATGACTCACTCTCTTTCATATACTTTTGTTGTTAATATCATTGTTGTTATTATTCGGTTTTGTATCTGATTGCTTATTGTTGCTGAGGTAAGAATCCGTGTTCTTATCTTAACCTGTGATTTCTGCCTTTTGTGTTCCCTATTGGAGGAGAGTGGATCTTGGTTTGTTGTTTTTTTTTTTAGAGGGAGTACTAAATTGGGGAATACCATTTCTAAACCATGATAGTATGTCTGTCTATCACTGTAATATAGTTTATATAGACGAATGTCACTAAGATTTGGACAAGAGAGACTTGTGCAACAAGTCAGGCTAGGTAAACCATTTGGGTAGATGCTTCTTTAAAAGGAAACACACACCACAGAGAGCTGTTGGAAAACTTACTGCTTCATCATCTTCTGGTTACCCACAAGCAATATCTGGAAGCAGCTGTGGTAGGTATGAGTGAAAGCAGTGGCATATTATTGAGATTAATGCAATTGTAACAACCTAAGGAAAATAATGGCAAAATAGCTGAGTAATATCACATATATAGAAAGAAAAAGAGGACAAAGTTATTGTGTATGAGATCATACTGCCAGCTTGACTAGCTCTTTATCTCTAGTGCCCCACTGACCCGATCACCAATACTGTGCATGTGGCTGATCCCATTCAGTGATCCCATTCAGGTTCATCTCTGCAATGAGGAAACTAGTGCCCTCTGTGAGAGATTTTTCCAGGGTGTGCTATCAGCATAATACCATGGGCAGACCCCATCAAGTACATCTATTTCATCTTGAGACAGTCCTCCAATGCTACCTGAGATGGCTTTGAGCCTTTGCATGCTTGTTTGTGTCTCCTTCCTAGACAGGAAAAATTTCAGCATAATGCAGGACACACACCTGACAGAGAGAACAGTTATCTTCATATCATTTCAGGTACTTAAAATTGGAAACTCAGAAGAAAGCAGTGCCTTAAGACAGCCTGCAGCAATCACCTTGGGAACAGAGGTTCTCTTCCTGATGCAAACTATAACAAGAATATAGATAGAAATGTCTTGATAATTCAGTAATGACAAGGATTCCATTATGCCAGTTGATCCTAATGAACATGAAAAACAGTTCTATTAAAGTCACATTGTAAGACAGATGATTTATAAAAATTACCTTTGCCTAGACTGACATTTTAGAACCTTGGATACTGGATTTGCAATTTCAAATTCCAGAAATGTTAACAAAACTATAAAATTCTAGAGTCAAGCTTTGGGATACTACCTATACTAAATATCTATTTTCTTTTAAGAGCTGGTCTTACTTATAGACAATATTTCTCAATAAATAGGAAGGGAGTTCAGTTTTGGTAGTACAAAACTAACAAAACTTAATATGAACATGGAGGCTAAAATTAAGCTTGATCTTGAGACTCTTGGGCCAAACAATATCTTAAGACTACCTTAGCTATTATGCATTAATTTTAAATTGGATCAAATCTGAGTATTTTCTTCGATGAAAATGCTGATTTCTCAAATTACATTTACATTTGAAAATGGAATGTGACTCTTAGTAAAAATAAACATAAATGCTGCCTTAAAAACATAAAACTCATAAATAAACAGCTAGGATGAACATATAAATGGGAAGCAGGAATGCATAAAAGAATAACAAGGACTCTACAACAAAATATCCTTGAGGAAGACATGAAAGCATTTGTTTTAGGATTATATACCTATATATTTCTATAGTTTCTGTTTTTTATATTTTGTTTCAAAGAGAAAAAAAATCAGTGGCAGTAACTTCAAGTTAAATTTGTAAATTTGTAAATTACAACCCAGGAATCAAAAAAAATAGAAGAAGCACAAGAAAAAAAAAGGCAATTTTAGAAGAATTAAAGATGTGCCATGTTTTAATTCTATCAGGAAGGAGAAGGAATCCTATAAACAGAATAATAGCTGGAAATTGTAGTGTTATTCACAATAATAAAATAAATACAAAAGGGGTGAGCATGTTTCATTAGTTTAAATTAATAGTCCCATGTCCCACCAAGCACAAATTAAGAGAGATGTTAACAGATCTGAGGTATAGCAAGTAGGATGTAAAACATCTTGTGAAGCAATGAGTGACATCTTTCTATTTAACTTAACAAATAATTAAGAATTTATCTCATGTTAGGATATGAGTATTCACACGGGAAACAGAAAGCTTTTAATACAGAACTTTCAAGAGTTGCTGACAGATGATGCCATGGTGGACACAATGGAGTGGCTCAAAGCTGAGATAAGACAATTCAAATTTGCCATAAGGATAAGAAAAACCCATTATGTACCAAGTCCCGCATTGTTAGACTTAAGGGGTGCTTATTAAAACTGGTAGGAGAGCCACAGCAGCTTAAAACAGGAAAAAAAAGGAAAAACTTTTTTAAGTGGCAGGCAGATGGCTTTTTGGTTTCATTGTCTCAAAAGATTTTGGAGGCAAGCAGGGTGAACAGGTTCAAAAGGGACAAACTCATTAATAGCAGGTTTGGTAACAGGTATCAGAAGGAGCAGACAGGGCTGTGTCTTCTATTATCCCTAATTCCATGCCAGTAGATGCTGGAGTAAGGCAAGAAGTGGAGCTCAGTGTCTGCTCTCCCCAAACAGCATCTCTTTTCACCACAGTTGAAGGCCAAGCACTAAGCTAGCTAGATGGGCCACTGTTCTGATTGTTTCTTCTGATTTTTCTAGCACTGTGTATATCATCTGCCCTTGAAATGATTTATCAGAAGCACAGGGAGTTCGGTGTAATTGGAAATGTTATGTCAAGGTGTGTTTTCTTTTTAAAAAATGGTACAAAGAGAAATTAATTTAGGTAAACTGCATGGTCCATGTTAGGGAGGAATTCAGATTTAAATCACAGTGCTATTCCCATCTGGCTTCATAATCTACAGATCTATGAAATTTTCTTGTAGTATAATAATTTTTCAATTTCAGACTTGCTCCTTTTTTACAAGGCCCTTTATATATTTAACTATAAGGGTTTTAAGACGGCCCTTTACTGCCTCTCCCTTTATATATAGCCCTTGTTTATAATTAATAAATGGATAATTGTCCTGGCTTTTTGTTGTTTACTGTTCTTCAAATTTTTTCATCTTCTTTGTGTGTTGTACCCAGCACAAGAAGGTATCTTACAATAAAGTCTGACTGAAAGTGAAGACAAAGAAAGGGAGTAGAAGAAACCCAGACAGAAAGGGAGGGTCAGAGAAGAAAGAAAAAACTAAGGGAAATGTTATTCCTGAAGCATTTGAAAATAATTCACCATAATTTGAAAAAGACTTTAAATGTCAGGGAATAAAGATCAAACACTTTAAAGAATTTGTAATAACCTTTCTGATATTATTAGCACTCTCATTTTCATAAAAATAAATGATCATTTAAATTTAATTTAAATACATTGCAGTGGGGGAACATAGTGGCAATACATACTTCTTACCTTGCTTTTTTAGTGATATTGTAGATTACACAGGAGTAATCTTTAGTGCCAATTGAAGAAAGCAATTACTATGATGCCCATATGATACTACTATGTTTTACATTTGTAATTGAAATGTTTTAATAGTTATTGTTCTGATACTTATTTCAGCAACAAATGTCGTAAATAGATTTTGGAGATGGATTAAGAAGAGAAAAGTAAACAGCTGCAAAACAAATAATGCTAGCAAATGAAATAGGATCCTTTTTCAAGTCCAAAGTTCCTGAAGATAATCACAATTAAAATTATTTAAACTACAGTACAAATTGAAAGTATCTTCACAGAAATTATTCTTTGATTGTTAAGGGTAAAAAAAAGAAAAGCCTTTGCAAGTTTTTTCTCTTTATAAAGAGAAAGAGGAAAATCTTTGAGCTTTTGCTGTATTGGCAACATTAGCTATATTTTATCCAGCATAGACTTTTTAAATGCTATTAACTTATAGATGACACTGCTTTTCTTTCTTTTTTTTCTTTTTTAATAACTGAACAAGTGGTGGTGAGAGTGGTGAGAGATAATCCATCTGAACATTTTGTTGGATGAATCAGTCCTACTTGAAAGCAACTGAGAGCTCTTGGAGACTGAAATACAGTAATATACCAATTGGCATGGATACTGCTACTTGTTATGTTTAACAGTAGTCAGGGTGAAAGTATGTTACACCAAGACACAGAAAAATTGAACACTATTTGAAATCTCAGTGTTTGTCAAAGTCTAAGTTTAAATGCTAATTCAGATTTCTGTGGCGAAAAACAAAACAGAAATTCCTGAAAGATGTGAATTTCTAAAATTCAAATTAGATAGGATTGTCAGCATCCTGTTATAAGTGTCCTGCAGAATTCCCATGAACTGGAAGCTCTGCATTAAAATAGGAACTAGGATCACTAAAGGCATCATGATATGGCTAAAATATTCATTTTAAAAGCTTGTGAAGCGTGCTATTTTTGGTGAAACAAGTTAAAACTAAATGATAAGGTAGAGCAAACCTACCATGTGAGATTGGTCTGAGCCATGTGAGATGGATCAAAGCATTCATAGCCCACCAGGGATGCCAAAGCTATACCTCTAGTACAACTAACTTAACCCAAACTTCAATTCTATGTGCTCAGTAAAAACTGGGAGGGACTAGGTTTTAAGGTTAGGACAGAACATTTACTTCTCTTATATAGTGCTGTATTTTCCACTTATGCTGAACTATTCTTAAGCTTTTTATCTCAGAGGGTTGACTGGGATGTTCTCAGGCCCAAATCTGTTGGATACTGAGTACTTTGCAGGAAGTGCTGAAACATTTTAAAACTCATTGACGTTACTGCTTCTTAATGGCTTTCAGCACTTCTGGAGGATGGGTATGAGAGGGGTGACAGAATCAAATGCAAACATATTAGATTTTCTTGATGTAATTATGGCAGATTGAATTTATTGAATTCAGTCTAAACAAGAAAATAATTAGTTTTGCACAGTTCTGCCAGAAATAAGCAGCACACTATAAGTAAATCACATTGTTTATACCACTTATTCTGTGTGCGATGAAAACAAGAACGGCTGTTCCTTGACTGCTCTGTTTGCAAAAAAATGAATGAACGGTGCTGTTAACTGTTATAATAGCAAAGTTTACAAAATCTGCCATTCTTCTCCTTACACTGTTTCTCTTGGTTCTTAAAAAGTCAGTTATTAATGTTCATTCCAGTTTCAAATGTGCCACAAAATGCCTCTGTTGATGTCAAAAAAAAAAAAAAAAAAGAAAAGAAAAAGAAAAGCAACTTCAAACCTCAAAACCCCTAATGAGATTTTTTTTCCCCCCTGAAAGTAGGAAAAAAACATATCTGGCGAAATTTCCTTTCATGAGATACACAGTTTCAAATACCAGAAAATATAGCTTGTACGTTACACATTACAGGAAAAATCCTGGCTCCATTGACAGCACCGATATGTTTTTTGATTGGTTTGAATTGGACTAAGATTCAAGAAGGCCAGAATGGGACTGAAATGAGTAAGTATTCTGGGTAAACTACACAGCTGTCAGCAAACATCTCTTACAGTCTCTTATTTGAGTTTATTAAGTCTCATTTTGAAATCAGTTAAATTCCTTGCCAGTAAGGTTTTTCTGAGAACCACACATGTCTGACACATGGGAATCTACTTCTCATTTCCAGCCTAAATGCACTGAAAATAGGTGATACCATTTGATCTTACACCTTTTACTTTAAAAGTTCTTATTCCTCTTCAGCTCTTTTTTCTAGACTGAAGAAACTAAGCCAACAGGACAGACCCTAAATTTCTGTGATCCTTTTATGTTCCTTTGGTCGCTTCCAGCTTCAATTTATCTTCTTTGTAATGGGGGTGACTTGAAATTTACCATTATACCAAGGTGTGGTCCCAACAATATTTTAACAATGGCAGCCAAACATCTCCTTCTCTGCAGATATCACTTGGCTTATAAGGCCAAGATGACATTGACATACTTCTCTGCCAGGGTACTTGAGAGTCCATAAAGATACTTTCTAATATTATGTGCAAATTAAATGTGTTCAGGGTAGGAATTTTCATATGTTCTCGATTGAAACTGGTAACTTTGATGGTTATCTCTCCCAGTATAACCCTTTCAGATCTAGCTCTTCTCAGTCAAAATTCTGGCAATTAGTTTCTGAAGGTATGTCAATGGCTTACATAATTTTCATATCCAAGGTGATACTCTCTGCAATTAATTGTGCAATTAATTGTATGTCCTTATGGTCTAGCATTGTGGTATTGTAAGACTTCTCTTTTATTGCAAAAGTTGAACTGCATATTTTTAAATTCTTTGATCCCAAGGGTACATTAGCACTTTAGTGCTACCTCAGATTTTTAATAGCTCCAATGGCAAAACCCAAGTGATAAAAAGTTCTGCCTATTGCTTTTTGGCTTTGGTGAGGTGTTTAACACATAAAGGAAGTAATCTAGGTGCAAGCAAGACATTAAAGTCTTGGTTTATGCTTTAAAAAAAACCAAAATGCAGCACCTTCTGGAATTGTAGGAACACTTCGGCTTTCTGAAATCCTTCTCCTGACACTGAAGTGTGTGTGCTGTTCCAAAATTAACAAATCAAGTAAAAAGTACAAAGAGGACAGAAGTGATACACATCTCACCAGAGGGTCAAATGGAAACCACTCCTGTGCTCAACCAAGTGCTGCTTGGATGGGTGACAACAAATAGGTCTGGTCCACGAGCACTGACAGTCCAGTACTGGCACAACAGGGAATGCTGCCAGTGACTCTCACTTTCAGCTACACCCCAAACCTCACTAATCAAGGGTCAGCTCATCATTCACTCCAGTGATCAACTTCATTCTCATCACAGCTGGGCATACCATTGTGAAATACAGTGGTGCTACTTATAGAGTTTTGCTTTCGCCAACAAGTATAATCCATGTTATAATGTGAAATATAGCGGCTCTTTTAATAAAGTTTCACTTTATTAGAAACTTCATTTTATGGTGTTTATGTATATGAAAATTCATATTATGGTGTTCAGATATATTAGTAGTGTAATTTAGATTAAGTTTTTATTTCAATGTATGGTGAAATTTAATAAGCTCCTTCTGTTAAATGTGTAATCTCACTTGTGTAAGGACCCATTGTTTAAAAAGCTTTAAGGAGGTAACTCCCTGAAAACCCTGAAGAAATACAGACACCCCTCTGCAGAAAACATCCTAGGAATTTCCTGGGTAATCCATAAACTGGTTCACCAAGAAGATAACACCACCTTCGAAGCCAATTAAGATGAGCTCAAACCAGGTTTTTTTGGAAAGTTGAGAAGTGCAAGCAAGGATGAGCACTCTTCTTCATCCTCACGACCCCCAAAAAGCAATAAAGGACCCTCCACCCAAATTCCAGAGGGGAGGAGAAAGGGGATGTACCTATGTAAATAATTTTCCTCTTACCTCAAAGAAATTGTAATAATCCGTCCTGCTTTTGTTACAATTTTGTTATAAAAACCTGATCTGTCTAAAGAATCGTTGTGCCTCTGTTTTGGAAACTGCTAAGCCACACACCCTTTGCTTTTTGGCTTTGTTTTATAATAAATTTTTTTTATAATAAATTTTTTTGCCTTTGTTTTATAATAAATTGCACTAAAAATTCTAATATCTGTGGGTTCGTTTGTCACACCATAAAGCTGTGAGACCATGCTGGTCTCCCTCATGCATCAGTGGAATTCAGCTTAAAATGCGCGGCTAGGGTGTGCTGTCCCTCGGGCCCAGCCTTGTCTCTGCCCTCGGCTTAGGGTGTGAGGTTGTAGGTTGCCAGCACACCCCAACTAGGCTGAGGAAGGAAAAAAGAACGGTATGAGAAGAAAACTAAAAACAACCAACCAAACAAAAACTAACCTCCCTCCCTTCCGAAACTACATTTCCCAGAGTGCCTGGTCGTCGCCGGCTTCCTGCCCCTCCCGTGGCAGCGGCCCGGCTGCGCCATGGCGGAGGCCGAGGAGAAGGTACGGGCTGGGGCGGCTCGGGGGAGCGGCGGGGCAGCGCTTGTGGGAGTGGGCAGAGGCCGAGCCCGTCGGCCGGCCCTGCGGAGGTGCGGGGCCATCCTGCGGGCCGGCCTGGCCGCGCCGTGGCAGGGGAGGGAAGATGGAGGCTGCGGAACCTGGGTCTGGCCGGGAGGGAAGGTTTAGGAGTGCGGCTGGCGCCGTTGTGGAGCCAGGATTACAGAGCTGGAGGTCTGTCTGCGGAGGGACATAGGCGACATTAGTAGGTTCATCTCAACAGGGAAATTTGCTCCTGAGACGAAAGTTGAGGAGTTTGGTGCTAGTGACCTGTGGTTCCCTAAAGCAGGTGTTCTTCTAAAGCTCCCTGTACCTCGACCGCTCTTCCCAAGGGAAAAAAAAAAGCTGCAAGAAGTGCAGTTTCCAGCGCTTTCGCCGTGTTTCTTTGCTGAGCCAGAACCTGGACAGAGAGCTTAGCTGTGGGATGTTTGTCTTGAATGCCTAAAGAAGAGGGAGTTTTAGAATTACTAAAAGGGAATTGGCTTAAATTAGGGATTGGCACCAGGTTTCTGCCTTCCCTGCTGTCGGGAGTTTTGTTGAGACGGGTTGGTTTCCTTAGGGGAGGCCTCTTTCCCGGGATTAGTGAGTTTTTAACTGTGGCAGCCTTTGAAAGAATTCTCAGGATAAGACCAATTCTGACAAGTCTTCTCTAATAATATAAGAGATTAAAGTAGCCTGTATTTTGCTCCTTTTGGACTATGGTAGGAAACTTACCTTATTTGTTTCAGCTTATTTCATGTGGGGAGCATGCATACCTCTGCTGAACGGGATGTGTATGTTGTTCATGTATGTTTCTTCAAAACTTAAGTTTTGTGGTTTTCCCCTTCCATCAGCTTTAAATTCTGGGTCTTAACATAGTAGATGACATTTGATGTTTGTAAAGGCAGGGAAGGGAAAACCCTGTATCTATTATGTTGGAAAGCCCACTTAAGGATTTATTGAGAAGTTATGTTTGATCTGTTCAGTGAGAAATTATCATGATGGGAGATTACTTCACATTTTCTATGATCTCCTCATCTATGTCCCCTTTCTCCATTCTTAGGCTACTGGAAAGACAGTATTTGCCAGCTGGCTGAAGTACACTGTTGATTTTCCCCTAGAGTCTGAGACCTACCAGTGACAGCTATGCCTACATGATTTGGGGATTCTGGTTGTCTACAAATATCTGTTAAGGGATTTCCTTTTCACAGTTACAAGGCTGCTAAAAAGAAGTGGGGGATAATTCTCTCAGTTTATGCATTTGGAGGTAAGGGAACCTAACAAAACCCCAGGGCAATCATAACTACAGTTTGCTGTTTCAGTTTGCCTAAGCAAGTGGGAGAATGTAGAGGGAAAGCTTTTCATAGTAAGTTGCTAGCAAAATAAGTTAGTAAGTGCAATTCTAAGCACCTTCTGCTAAGTTCTTATCAGGGAACAAATACAGTTTCTGCGTTTCTTTCCTAAGCTGAATCTCCCTCTGAATTTTTGCATGTTATTTTCTGCAGTAAAACATAAAGGCCATGAAGCATTTACCTGTATTTGTGTGCCATTTATGAAATGTAGTATCTGGGGTTTCAGTGCCTTTCCCTTCAGTACAGTAGGGATACCAGGGTAGATGATATTTTGGTATTTTCTTAATTCACATGGTTTGATTATTGGAATCAGCTTCTGGAGAGCCCTGATTTTGTTGGCCAGAGATGCCTTTGCACCTAAGAACTTGCAGCTCAGTGGTGGGTGTAAGGATAAACTGCTGTCTCAGCAGGTGGGCTGTTAACTCCACCCTGCACCTTTGATAATCTGTCTGTATGGTGTTAGATAGTGAGCTCATCCTGAAAATTATTGTCACTGGCTTTACATACATTTCTGTTCTTCTGAGTAGCCGAAGCAAATGGAGCCATGAGGGGTGGATGTAGGTAGTATAGCTGCACTAGAAAGTCTTGTACCAGCAAAAGTGTCACTTGTTCTAATTGGTAATTTTGTTTGGGAAAGCTGGTTTTTTTTTTTAAACAAATTATATTGTTCACAAGATGTGAATTATATCAAGATATCAAAACAGTAGTGCTAATATTTTTGATTTCTTAAGGAGTTGAGTAGGCAAATCCTGGTATTCAGGAGAGAAAGTGAACTTTTTATTAGGAACTCGGTGATATTTTGCATTGGACTTAGTGTGTTACTCTAGTTCATCCAATAGGCTGGCAACATTGCATCACAATGTTTTAATTCTGTCCTCATTTGGTTATTGTTAAGTAGAATTTAAGATACACTGAGATTCTATGTAACACTTCTCATTTCCTGAAAGGTAACTGCAGTTTGTGATTACAGGCTGAGAGACTGACAGACAAACAGTTGTATCTGCAAAGTCAAACCTAAACTTGAAATGATGCCAGGATTTTACTCTGTCTTCCCTTGACTCACATATTCTTCATACTTGCAATTTTCCAACTAATGTCTTGAATATAGACTACAGAGAAACCCTTCTATGGGATGTGTTTTGGAGGTGGACCTGGCTGTAGCGAGTAAAATGGAGGAAACAGATGTCAGTAATCTTGGTAACATTTTGCACTAAGCTTCCAGTAGCAAGCAGAAATGCTGCTTTTCTTCTCTCCCATCTACTCAGATGGGCACCAAGGTGAGCCTCCACTAATGCAAAGGAAGCATTTGCTTTCTGTCTAGAGGTCACAGTCAGCCATTTTATAAACATGGAAAATAAGTAAATGCGACAAACAAAAAAATTACTCTGGTTGTCAGTTCATTAAATCTTCTTCCCTTTCCGTTTTTCTGTAAGCTGTTAGCAATGGCTTTTTTTTTTATTTTTTGTCTTCTCTGGTGAAATTATGTACCTATGACTCTTACTGTCCAAAGGCTACTTCATGAGATTTGAAATGCTGCCTTCTCACTTGTTCTTCTTTGTTTATATCATATTTTATTGTTAAAATGCTTACATTCACTGCCAGTATATTAGTTGTAATCCTTTATTGCTCTTGATAAAGATAAATATGTTAAGTAAATTTTCATTTTGCTGACCTCTTTGAGGAACCATTGCATCAGCAGATTTTCTCAGTGGACAGACGAGAGATAGCAGGAGTTGACTTACAAAATTTTTTTCATAGGGTAGTAAGAATCATTGTCTTGCCAGAGAGAGATGTTTTAAAGTAACAGTTGTTTCAAAGGCAGAAGAAAACTACATGACTTGCATTGACATGAGATGGGAAGGAGAAAGCCATTAAATGCTGGATATCTATGGAAATTGGTTTGAAATTATTTAAGTTTAAAATAAGCCTATGAACAGCTGAATAGTTGAATAGCAAGGCTTGAAGGCTTGTTCGGGGATAACTTGAGAATGCTGTTTTGCGTTGGAAGTCAAGATATGGGCAGTTTCTTTGCAAAGCTTGTTACCACTTGTGGAAGGAAGGAAGCTATCACACAGGCAGATTCCTAGATGATCCAATCACTCTTTCTTTTAGGAGAACAGTGTCACAGTCTGCTGCTGCCCTGAGTATCAGTGTGGCACTTGAATGCAAGGGCAAGCACAAATCGGGTATGAATGGAAAATGAACTTTGAGTTGCTTCTGCTTTGTCTTTTGTTTCTTAATAAAGGTTTAAAAGTACTTTTAAAATGGAAATACTTCTCAATTATGTGTGTACTTGGCTAATTACCCCTTTGTTCTTTGTGTCCTTTTCAGGAAACCAAATCTAATGAGGAATCAACAGATGAATCTGAGGTAACCCTGCTTAAAATTCTTCACACTTGAATCTGTGTCAGTGCTAGCTTTTTGTCAGTATAGAGGGGAAAATACTACCTCACTGGTTGTTTTTAGAAGTTTGGCCAGTATTGTGTTACAAGGAATGTTATTTTGGCTTAAATTATTAAAATAAAACTGTGATTTGCTA
>VYZS01048261.1:17200-33034 GCA_013400695.1 Neodrepanis coruscans
AGAGTTTGGAGTGAATGATTCCCTGGAAACAATTCAATGTCACTGGGAAACAACAAGACAGGCTTGTTACTATCAGTTATTGCCTATTGCTATGAAGAAACATTTTGAAAGCACTGCCTGGGTCCAGCACAAAGAATATTCAGAAATGGCTGGTCACTGTGGGTGGCTGAAACTACACAGTTCAGTCAGTGCTTACTGAAGATCAAGAACAGCTAAGCCTTCTCTACTTGGACATCTAAAGCCTGAGACACCCTAAAAAAAGCAGTCATAACTCATGATTCCAGCCACTGAAAAACTAAATTTGCTTGCAGGCTTCAGTAGTTGGAAATAGTTTTGGAATTCAGTGAGAAATTCCACCTTGTAGTGAAGAAAATAACTGTATGAAAATTACTGGACAGGTAAGCAAACCCAGATACTAATATCAGCAAGCTTTGATTCAATTACTGTTTCTCAAGCTGTTACTGCTTATGCCTTAGTGGCATTTAGCATGTGATACCTTCAGAGAAGGAAGGAAGGAAGGAAAGAAAAGCCTCTTTGTGAATATTGTAATAAAAATGGTGTCTCTTTGACCTGTAAGCTGCTCTAACTTTACCTCCCTGTAGACAAAAAGTGAGCTCAAAAGCAGTTCCAGACACTGTGAACACCAGTATACTCCAGAACAGCACATCCAGTGGATGCTGGTGCTTTGATATTTGTGATTGAACCCTGCAATGCTCAGCAAATTGCTCAGCCTCTTGTAGCTGGGACTGTTATCAAGGCATTCACAATCTCCTTGTCACTTGGATTTCCTGAAGAATGCACTGAAGAGGCACTACAAAGTCTCTTACCTCTACTGAGGCACTTCCTACATGAACTGCATAGGCCTCTCCTCTTACGTGAAATTCAGATGAAAGTGGCCAGTGTAATAAAATGTTGAGATGAGGGGACAGTGACAGAACAGCCTCAGAAAACTAGGCTAAAATCTGAATAACAAAGGCACTAGCAGCCATACCTGACTATACCAAGAGGGTCTAAAACTTCTTCCTCTTCTTCCTCCTCTTCTTTTGTCTCCCTTTTTTTGACATTTTCCACTGATAAAAGATGTGAGATTAAGTCAGGTGTCTTCTCCTCTTTGAAAAAATCCAATGCCTCATTTTCTTCATCTTCTTTCTCCTTGTCATCAGGCATGTTTTTACCCTTGAAGTCAATGGCACTAGAAGATTTTGTTCCTGCAAGATACAATAATGGATGCAAATCTGAGTAAACAGGATAACAACTACAGCTTTTTAATACCTTGCACCTGTTCCTGATGGTTTTGTTAGAGGAATGAAGGACATGATTGGTTTCTGTGAAACTCCTTCAGCGTTCCCACTGTTCCCTTTATTCACTATGTGTCATCATGCGTTTCATCTGTTTACTGATTTAAAGTAGTTAGATAAAGACAGAGGAAATGAACCTTTATCTGAGACACATCAGTGTATGTTAAATCTGCTTATTTATGTTCCTTCCATAGTCAAGAGAAACAACAGATTTTCCATGCGGTGATTCATCCCATCCAAATAAAGTTGTATGACAAGTTTCTCTCTGAAGTGCCTATTTCTCTCCATGAGCTACAGAGGGGCTGTAAATACTGTGCCTAGTTGTAGGCGGCCAACTTTCACATAGCTGGTTGAGATAAAGTCCACTTTTTGACACTTATTTAACTCATTTGGGCTAAAATTAAGAGCATTGGACAGCATGAAAAAGTTTCCACAGCAGCTCTTCAATTTACACTCAAAAATGAAGCCTGAAGTTCTAACACCCTTCAGAATGCAAGATCCATCCAACTGAGGAATTCAGCCAACCGAAACATGAAACTGTCTTCTCACCATACTTGTTATATGCAGAGTCCAGGAGAATGAAGAAACCTTTTCTTGCTGTTGAGTCTCTGGACATCCAGGGAAGTAATTTAAAACAATGAGACTAGCTAAAAAAAAAAGGCCAGTGAAAACCATAATGGATAAAATTCATGATTTCATCCTTTTGACTGCTGAAGTAACATGGCATGGAAGACTTATGCAAGAGGTCTACTTTCAAGGGAATACTGCCAGGAAAAAACTCTTAACAAAAACTAAACAAAACCCACTCCAAAACCTTACCAGCAAAAGGATTTTGCTGAGTATTATGCAGCTTTTGCCCCTCTTAACTTTAGGAAGCTGCCAGCTTCACAGAACTTCTAATCTGGTCACATTCAACACTTTTGCAAAATGGGATATTCAAACTTGCTAGCACCTTGCAACTTCACTTCCTTAAAACTAACACTCCACTAAGAATCCTACACAGCACCAGGCTGGAGTATTCCCTGCTCAGCAGCTCTCAGATGAATTAAAAGCAGAGAGCCCATATGTTCCATTCACTCAGTGACTCCTTGCTATGCCCAAGGGACATATGAAAGGAACTATATGAATCACTGGAAAAGGTAACAAGAGCTGTACATGGGACTAAGGAAAACGAAAAAAAAAAGCCAATAAATGACTATTTAGCCTTCTAGACTTACATGTTCTAAATCACAGCAGGGAATCAGTGACAGGATAGCACAATGCTTGTTTTGAAGGTGTCTATCAACATCTCTGAATGAGGCAGCACGTGTCCACAGAGAAGAGGGGAGAACACTAGCCAACTTGACTATGCAGCACTGTAAACACACAAGGATGTTCTCAGTGACAGCCTTTATTCTGGCATTCTCTAGTTTTTGACTACCTGAGTCAAGAACTTAACACTTTCATCAAGCATATTCATGGGAGACGGGACACTCACATCTTTTAGTTACCTAAAAATTCCAGTAGCTCAGGACTTGTTGCTAGATCCTCATTTTTGGAGATGAATTTCATGATCTCATTGAACATAGTTCTTCGTTCACAGATGTCAGATTCCCCCACGAAGAGGACTTTTCTGGGGAAGAGTGGAAGAGAAGCCTGTGGATACCGTGCTGTCAGTTTCTGGTAGAGCTCCTCTATCTCGCTGTACTTTTTGGAAACCTGCAATGAAATATGCTGCCTGGGTATGTTTCTTTACACGGGAGACAGGAGCAGCAAAGCAGCAGTTTGAGTACTGTGAAACATTAACCGTGGAAACTGAAGTGGAAAAACATGTATTAGCAAGGAGCTTTCCATACAGCCTAGTAAAAGCCTGTTATGTATCCAGTGAATTCCCAAACATTGCTGCTGGTCTTCCAATTCTATTAATAAAATCAACTGCCTAATGGAATTGGAGTTCATTGCCAGATACCCAGCATCCATTTATCTGACCCATCAGCTAATGAAATACTGGGAAGATCGCTGCTTCCAGATACTTTTCTGACAGAAATCCTTGTCCACTGAAAGAGATGCCCAGTCCTGAGAGACAGGAGGAAAAGCCCTGCCAAGTAGGTATGTGACAAAGAAAGCTGCCTGAACCTTTTCACCATTCAGCCATTTCTCATTCCTTGTGTCTTCAGTGCCCTTTGGCTGTTTTGGCCTAAAACACTGGCAAGTTTGCTGCCCTGCAGAGCACATAACACAAAAATCTAAGGGTAAATACCTCAGCTGACCTCTGAATATTCAATGTACCCATGAGAAAATAAAAAACAACAACTTGGCCATGGCCTACAGGTTCTCATACAGAGAGAAGGGGAATGCACACAAAGGCAGGAAGCCTGAGGAGAAATAAAGCTCAAGATATTACAAGGAAAGCAACAGCCATGGGAATGTTGGTTAGAAAAGGTGTGGCTTCTATGCCACATTAAGTTTTGAATTCAGTACCTTAAAACTGAACAATACACAAAACCCACACACAAACAAAACACTCTCTCTCAGTGATGTTACAAAGAGTGACTGTCATGCCCTGTGGTATTATACAAATAATATTCAAGGCCCTCCATGGTCCCATAATCTGTGAGTGTGTTTTAATCAATACAGAGCTGAAAAATAAACCATCCAAAAAGCTAGTGCTAGTGAGTCATTTTGCACAAATCCTTTACTAGGTCCAGCTCTTACCCTCCTGTAACACGTTGGTGAACCCCAGTGAGGTGAATCCTTATTAATCCTGTAATGTGTGCAGTATTACATGCATTGAGATGGATACACAGATGGAAAGATTCAAGCATCATGTCTTGAGATGGAAGAAGGCAGAACTGTTTTCACCAACACAGTGATAAATGAGAGTCAATCTAATAAAAAGCACAGCGTGGAAATGAGATATAGATTAATGAAGAATCTATACTGCTATCTAACTACATCTATACCAGGAAATCAAATAGTATCAGGCATATTCCCAGGCACTGGAACCTGAGAGTGTCTACTAGAAACCTTAACAGTGTTTACTAGAACTGACAATCCCTGGCACAGTTTTGACTCTGAGCAGCTAGAACTGCCCCAGGCAACTTTTCAGCCCAAGGTTTGGCCTGGTGCAGAGACCCTGCAGGAGACAGTTTGGGTACTGATGCCACTGTTAAGAAAGTTCCACACTACGGATGCAGCCAGACTGTGCAAGCTGCCCTCCAGGCCAGAGAACAACCTCTGACATGAACAGACACACTTCAACTAGTTTACTCAATCAGATTTAGGCAAAAAGAGCAGTAACCACCTTAACTTTCATGCTTACTTGCCTTTTGCAGTAATTAGCAGCCAAGCTGGCTGATTTGAAAAACATTTGCATTTCAGCTGTACAATGCTCACTATAGGTTCAGTGTCCAGTCATGAACATAGCAAGCAGCTCTATAAAGAAATCCGAAGCACAAAACCCAACCTGAGTCAACAGGGGAATGAAGAAAAAGGATTTTAGACTTGTTTCCTCTAAGCAACAGATCTGAGCAACAGGATCTGAAATGTATTTCAGCAGACAAGCACTGAAGTGAGGGCAACAGAGGATGTTCCAGTATATGACAATCCTCTCTTCGAAAGATACCCCCCAAAAAAGAGGATAGCAATTCCGAATTCTGAATTGCTGTAGATTTCTAGTTTGCTAGGTCCCAATAGCACTCTGAACAGGGTACGATACCAGAAACCCTCCCAAAAATACTGTATAAGCACAAATGTTACGGTAAGTGAGGAATTCACTGGTATTTTTTCAGAAGAATGAACACAATTACCCTCCACCCAGGAAAAAATTCGAGTCTGATTTGTGAAAAACATTTAACATCTAATTAATCTCAACAATAAATACCAAATTAATGTCTGAAAGCATTACAAGATAGCAGCCAATCAAGATTATGCCAAAATGGCTTTAAAATACTCCAACACTGAACTGAGATACACAAACTTATTTCTTTCCCCCACTTAATTTTCATTCCTCCTCTATCAAACCCTGTAAATTATTCATAAATCTCAATTTATGTCTAATTACACCGCTGAACCTAAAGCAATGCACACCCTCGCATCCTATCGCTAATGGAGCCTTTGTGGATCTGCGTGGGCTGCAAACACCACCACAACCACACAGGCGACACAGCATACCAAGTGTGGCAGCACTGTATCCAGAGCATACTAATGTGCTTCCCCAAAACCCTGCAGCAGGCCATGCAGGCTAACCTGCGACAGTGCCGGGATGCCCTCTGCTGGAATAACCCACTGCACCCCTGAGATGCCAAACCTCCAGCCAAAACAGTTCCCCTCTTACCCAAGCCCAGGGCTGACCCCTGCAAGCCCCTGCCAGCTGAGGCTCATTGCCTGCTGCCCCTGACACCTTTGCTCAACACTGCTGTCAGCTTTACCTTGGGTTGGGTGCTGGGAATGCAGCAGCAAGGCTGGCTGAGCCCAACCACCTCAGACTGCTGCATCAAGAACCACAGAATGGCTTGGGTCGGAAGGGACCTTAAAAATCATCCAGTTCCCTGGACAGGGGACCTTCCACTAAATCAGAGCCCCATTCAGCCCGGCCTTGAACACTTCCAGGGATGGAACATCCACTGCTTCTCTGGGCAACCTGTTCCTGTGTCTCATCACCCTCACAGTAAAGAATTTTTTCCTTATATCTAATCTAAATCCACCCTCCTTCAGCTTAAGGTAATGTTTCCTTGTCCTATCCCCTCATGTCCTTGTAGACGTCCATCTCCCTTCTAATGCCTTTAGACACTGGCTGTAAGGCCTCCACACAGCCTTCTCTTCTCAAAAGTTGAATAGCTACAGCTCTCTCCATCTGTCTTCCCAGGAGACATGTCCCAGCCCTATGACCACTTCCACACCCCTCCTCTGGATGTGGTCCAACAGGTCCATGTCTTGCCTGTCCTAGATACCCCAGGGATGGATGGAGCAGCACAGAGGCAACACAGGGGCCTTACAAAGTGCTGGCCAGGTTCCATGGAGTGTATTTTCTCAGGTCAAGACCCACAAATCACTCAGAGCATTCTCACACCTTTCCAGTCAGGAAGCACTGCTCTGCCATGACAATTTTGTACCCTTTCGATTTGACATCCTCTGTCAGTTTTCTGGGAGAAAGGCATGTCAGCCACTGTGTTAACAAAGTCAAATCTTGCTTTTCTTGGTTATCACTCACAACCCTTTGAAAATAGCTGACGGATCGTATGGCTCAAAATGTCAGGATAAAAAACAAATGTTGCTTTAAACGGCATTTCATCAATCCTATCAAGTAAACAAAGTCCCATTTGATTAAAATTCAATTTTTTTTCTGCTGCTGGTAATTCCTCCAAAGTTTGATCCTGCAGTTATCCTCTCCCCCTCCATGCCTCTAACTGAACTCTGTGAACATTTTGGAGCTAAACCCCCACCACCTGTAAGTCAGCCTGAGTGCACACACTTCAAGGAGTTCTGTCAAGTCACAGTATCAAAGGCTCAATCTACTTCACTTCAAAAGAGTTAATCATGCAAATACAGCAAAGCATGTGCATATTTGCCAGGTCAAGACCTTATTTGCCTGTAACAATTAACATCCAACACAGAAGTTAAAGAGAGACAGGGATGGGTTGAGCATTTTTTTTCACCAGGAACAAATAATGAAATTGAATGTGATCAAATATAGCTAGAAGGTTAAGAAAACCACCAGGAAGTTCAAAGTGAAAGCCTGAAGTTTGCTGCTAATCCCTCAAATCTTACGAATATGCCTTGCCCCCTTCTTCACAAGAACCTCATGCATGAAAGTACACACACCGGAATGCCTGCAGGATACAAACCTGGGACCCTCAGTTGTGTGTATAATTTGATCCCACTCAGTATTAATGGGATTTAATGCCTCCTTTCCTTTCAAAGCTCCTTTTAGTACCCCGTTTCTGACCTCAAACTTGTCTTCATATGCTTTGTATCTACTGCAAAGGTTTCAACAAAATGGAGACCTCAGAGCTTAGTTGAACCCTTGAACCTAACCTGAATGCATGCCAGGAAAGAGCACTCTGGATCTTATAGTATTTTATGAAAAACATGGCTACTGTGATCTTCTTTTTACAAAGCCCACTTCTTATCACTGTCAGAAAATGGTGATTCAGCAGCACCATCCTTTAAAACAACCACTAGCTTTGGGTACAGGAATCAAAAGCATTCTGGAAGGACCCAGACAGCACAACCCAAGCTTTCATTTGGACACTCCCAATTCAAGCCATACCAGAATTAATGTTGCTTAGTGACCCCATGGGTATACATTACAGTAGATTTTAATTACATGACCACATGCTGTTCTCCCCATCTGTTTTGTCCAGCAGAAGAGCAAGTACTTGAATATTTCTTTTTAATCAACATGAATTCTTAGTGACTTCTGAACCATTGCTACACTGAGCATGGACTTTATTTTCAACCCCTCTCATATCACAGAGGTTATATGGTGAAGGAATTTATCAACACACCTGTATGGTCAGGAAATAGCAATTCCAATGCACAGATTTTGAGGCCCACAAAGAGAAGGCCAACATATGCAAACAGGCAATGCTGAAAACATAAATGAATACACACCCACGTACTTATACTCCCTCATTTTATGAAGGAAGACAGTTCTATAGTAAATGCCTTCCTAAACTGCTGTGCCTGTCAAACACCAGTAGTTATTTGTTCAGCTTTGAAAAGGAAAGAGCTTGACTTACAAATGTAACTAGCAAAAAAAATCAATTAAACTGGGTGCAGATAGAAAGAGAAGGCACTAAAGGCTGAGTGAATTTTTAGTAAGGCTGGGAAGAGAGAAGCTAATTGCTAGAAAAGATAAGGTGTGGCTAGAAGAAATGCATTTAAGAAAAACACAGAAAATGGCAGATCTACAGGCAATAATTATATATCACCTTGGCAGCAGTACCAAAGACAAAACCAATTTCCCTGTTTCGATATGGCAAGAGTATTCTGACCTTTGAAAGGAATGCAGCTGACTTTTCCTGAAATTACTAATTATAACCTCAAGGTTAAGCAGTTCTACAACCCATTTGCCCCATTTTATAATTACTGTTTTTTAAAATTAAAAAATCCCTCCAGTTTCTAAGAATGTAGATTGTAAAGTCATCACAAAAGTTAATTTCTTCTTCTGGTAATGTTTCCCAAATGCTTCAATTAGAAATGCTATGATACAGATTTTGCATGGAGGCTGGGGAACAGGGAACTCTGGATTGTTTAGACCCACAGTAAAGGCTCCACAGGTCAAATCTCAAATATCTATTTGATGCTCATCTGGTTTTGGTCATAGGCCTTTAAATAAGTATCTTGATCTTAACACGATGAGAGAACACAGACACAAGCTGTGCCAGGGGAGGTTCAGGCTGGACATCAGGAGGACTTTCTTCATAGGAAGGGTTGCTAAACACTGGAATGGACTGTCCAGGGAGGTGGTGGAGTCACCATCCCTGCAGGTGCTCAAGAAACAACTGGACTTGGAGTAGACAACTCAGGTCCAGCTGACAAGGTAGTGATCAGTCAAGAGGTTGGACTTGATGACCTTGGAGGTTTTTTCCAACCTAAACGATTCTGTGATTTGATCCAGTGTGGTCTAAATCATATTCCAGAAACCACAGTTATCTTAGACGACACTAGTCTTGCTCATCATCCTTTTCCAGGGAAAACAGAGATGCTGTTGGAGCAGCAAACGCTGCTGCCTGCTCGCTGCTGCCATCTGGCCCCAGACAGGGTGAGAGGCAGGCACAGGAACGGGGCAGGGACAACTGCCAGACAGGGAAAATAACTCCTCTGATGGTTCAGGGGGAGAGAGAGGGGAGGAGGAATAAAAAGTAAGACGAACACAGACCCGGCACACGAGGTGGCCAAAACTGGATTAACATACCCAGAGCCAGTGATAATCCTACCATCCCGCCTGTCTTCTCTAACATGCCTGTCACCTCAGCACTGTGAGCTCCTTCCTCCAATATCCCAAATTCAGCAATTTCAACAACAAAAAAAAAGTCCCCTTTCCCATCCTGCTCCGGAACAGGCACACAGTATTTTCTTTTTCCTCCTTCAGATGTCTCATCTCACTCCATCTTACCGCACAAATTTGATGTGTTATATCTGCTGCACAGTGTAATCTCATGTTCCTCTGCTCTCTTGCACTTCACTTGTCAACTCTCTAGGGAAGGGCTGCAGTTCTTGTTTGTGCTGGTCCAGCACCCTGCCCAACAGGGCACTGCACAGACACTGTGGGTGCAACTCACCCCATCTGGAAGCCACAGGGTTGGGACTTGTCTCCAGGTTAAGCCACCTGCTTACAGGCAGGAGGTGTCTCAGCTCTCATGACAGTCAGATATAGTCACTACGTTTTGGTAAGATGTCACTGAAACTCAGCTCACCTGAACACAGGCAGTTTGTGGTACCTTGGATGAGCCCTCTCTGTTCCACGGCAGTGCCAAGGCCTTTATGTCCTCTGTGACACCTGCCAGCCCTGTGCACACACTGGGGATAGTTCAGGGTTTCTCCAATGATAAAGGGCCATGTATGTTATGCAAAGTGATTTCCCCCACACTGTAGATGATTAGCTACATCCTTCTCAACACCTCTGTGCTGACTGAGATGGGAGTTTAGAAATCCATCAAATGCAGCACCTAATCATAGAGAGCAGATTGTTCTGCCTACAGACAAGCACCCCATGACATCTGAGACACTGTGGAGTATCCCAGGGGCTTCAGTGGGGCAGGCAAATACCTATGAGAGGCCCATAACCTTCTGAAGGCCAGGTGGAAAATCCCAGGACACCTCCAAGCACACACAGAGACTTGTGTGCAACTCTACTGACCCTTAGCCATTTTAGCCTGAAGACCCCTGCTGCAGCTGTCTAAAATGTAAATGCTTTCCCTTTACGGTCAAAGAAGAGAGACATTTTCAAAGGATGAGTCACCTCATTCCTCTTCTCCCCACTGACCATAAAAGCAGGGACAGACTCAGATTAAAATATCCAATTTACAGGGAGATAAGTTAGGACAGGTGAATCCCACTGCTCCTTCCAGTAATACACACAGACAAGACTCACTGGAATGAATTGATGCAAAGTATCCATCCTCAAACCTCCCAGCTCCCAGTTTTAAATTACTCTCACACAACAAACGATAAAATATATCAGATTTAGTCAGCTGAAAAAAATGTAACTGATGAGATAAATGTTATTCCTGCCAGGCTCCAGCAGTTTTCTTCATCATGAAGAATGAAATGCCAGGAGGTTTAACCAGAGCAGAAATCAGGAAGGTTCATTTCACTTGAGAAGGGCAACTGACTGCTGAAAATTCTCCTAGAGAGAGCAAACATGGGAATAGACAATCTCAGCAAGCAAGAGAGGCACAACAGGAAGTTTGTTTCTCCTCTTTAAGGACAAACTGATTTTATCACTTACTGTTAAATGAAGCAAAATGATGTTAGATGACAATAGCCTAGTTTAATATATCAGGTTTAGTCAGATTCCTTCTTGCAGAGAGCTACATGGGAATGAATATTATGTAATATAAGCAGGCATTGCTGCATATAAAAAAGCAACTGCACGTCTCCTTCTCTTGTCTGCCCATGTCTGGCTCTTCCTTGTCCTAAAACAAACTCTAGTGGGGCTCAAAAAACAGGTGTAATTCAGCAGTGAGTAACAACCCCCAAAATACCCATTTTTAGCCAGGACCAGTTCCTCAGCTGACGTTATAGAATAGCCACATGACACTGGCACACAAAAGCAAACACCCCAGGAGCAAGAACAAGCAGTCAGGGATGAGGAGGGAGGACAGAACAGACTCTTAAGCCAGCATTGCTGCTCTTACCATAAGGTTATATACTGTCTAAGGAGTGGAATAAATGAATGAGACCTCCTCATCATGCATCTCTTTACAACATTGACAGATGTTTACCTGCAAATCAAACTGTGTAAATAACCATTTATCAACTCCCTTCTATGGAGTGTGAGGTAATGGTCTACCAGGTAACCACAAACTCATATCATTCTGACATTGCAGTTACTGCCAAAACATCTGAGAAGATTTTCACAGCACACAACAGGGTGTGTCCCCTTATAGTCAATGGACAGAGAAATGCACCTGGGAGGGGTTCAGCAGACAGCTGAAGAGCAAATAAAACATACCCTAAATGCACCTTCTTCCATCAGCTCAATAGACACCCCAAGGTGAACAGCTTAAGTGGACATGCCAATGCTATAGATGAGATTCATTTCATCTGTTTTAAGTCATGTGCTAGATTTTTAAACCTTTACTCTGCAGGTATAATGAAAAGGACAAGTCAATAATGTATTATATGGACACTTCCTTGCAGAACACTCTTATTAAGGATTTTAAAAGCCACATCAAAGCTGCAAGATCCATTCAAATGAGCTATTATGTATTTATTTCATGTTTATGTAACAAGTCCCAATACTTGGGAGAAGATAATTTTGTAGCAGGACTTATAAAAATCTTAATTGGTTTCTATTTGTTGATCCATAATGCCAAATGCCTTAAAGGCAACAACAGTCATCACTCCTTTGAGCTCCTGGAGCAAAAAGTTCAGTTACTATATGTATAATACTCTTACTGCAAAAATGGTACAGACTGTGTTATCCTACCAAGGACTTTGGCCCACAGGGGCTGTGATTGATGACAAAGTATCTGCTACATCAGGACCAAAACAATCCAAGCTGATTAGACAGTGATCACCAACACTGCTCTGATTAAATATTTACCATAAACTGAACCACATCTTCAGGCTTGTGCTTTGCTGATTTGAAGGCAGCCAGCCGGGTCACGACGACAATGTGATACTCTACGTGGCCAGACATCATCTTCCCACGGATTTCCTGGTACTCTGGCACTGACAAATCCAGCCCCGTGTGCGTGTTCTGAATTTGTCTAGGGAAAAAAAACCACGTAGAGTTCAGCCACTGGCACAAAGACTTTTAACAGACCCTCTCCCAGGATCCAGTTCAAAGCCCAAGTAAGTCAGTGCAAAGATTCCCATTCCAACAGGACATCACACAGACCCTGCCTCAACACTGTTCTCACTCTGGAACAGGATAAATTTGGACATGGCTTCTTGTATTCCACCTCAAAGCACCTGCCACTGGCCATTGCAGGCAAAACAGCAGGAACACAGCTTTTCTGTGAAGAGAAAGTGTGGATTTACTCAGAACAAGACTTCACTCACAGGAGTTGAAAGTGCTCTTACCCGGGATGGCAGGTGAGAAGATTCCATGATCTCACATCACAGTTTGTTTTGACAGGAAAACGAAAAAGGGGAGCTGCTGCTGCAGCCTCTCCTGCCAGATTCAGATCCATGGAACTGGGGTGTCACCCTTCCCTGGATTCCAGCCCAAGGAATTATTTATGATATTTTTGCAAGAGGAATGCCAGAATGTATTATGCTGCTCACTCATCAAAAGCAAGACCAAGCAGCTGCTGTTGGGGCACAAAACAGTACTTCTATGGAAATAAACAGTCTGTTCCAATAGATTGGAAACCAAAACAGATCAGCAATCCATCCCTTCCCCAAAGTTACCCTATGCCAAGCCACACTCGTTACTGCTATCACATTTATCAAGTACTTTGCCAGAATCAGAAAGAAGTTTATTATCCAGAGGACTGAACACTCTGATCATATCTTCACATGCATCCTTCCCATGTGTGAGTGAATGCTTTTTAGTGAAATAAGAAGAGACTGTTTAAAAAAAACCCCCAAACTAGAATAATTAAACACTTTTTCTGCCGTTTTTAACCTTATCCATATGGGGAATATCAAGTCCCATCTTCCCTGGATTTCCTGTGGATTGCAGAGGTGTCTTACGGAATTCTTACCTCTTCCTTTAGGAAGTTTTGATTCATTAACACAGGTGCCTTTTCACCTAAGGATACACGATGTGTACAACTTAAAATGTACTTTCAAGAAGTTAAACAAACTAGTTTCAAACAAAGTTTCCAAAGTCTCCTTTCATCATGCCAAAACTTGACCAATTCTTTTGAAATTCGAACTTTCCCAAGAAGGCAACCTCTGAATCTCCAATGAAAACCTTGAATAAAAAGCTTTTTAAAGAGATTATCTTGAGAATTCTTGATAAATAGGACAACAAACAAGGGCACAGGCCCAATTTTGTACCAAATCCTCTTTGCAAGCCATGTTTAAAACATTAGGCCTCTAACAACAGCTGTACTATTGCCAACATCTTATAGTAGGTGCCTAAATGCTACTCAACTTACTCTGATTCTGTCCCCATTTTCTGCCAGTCAAGGACTTGACTTTACACTTTTAGAAAACATTTTGTTCTCATTTACGTATTTTGTTCTCAGAGGTTGGGCCCTAACACAGGACCAACAGTGCTTATGTATGAACACATGGGTGCTTGGCTTTCACAGCAGTCTGTCACACCTGTAAGCAACAGACATCACCTGGAATGTTTGTTGTCTTCTTCAGGGGTAGCCAAAATGCTGACTTTTGCCAGTGGAATCAGCTGAACCTGAGGGTTTCTAGAATATAGCTGCAGCAGAAGAAATGCTCTCCAGATGTGCAGTCACCCAGAAGTTGTGACTGCAGCTTAAGCAGCAAAAAAGGTTTGTCAGATGGTCCTGAATAATGACTTACTAACCCACAGAAACTGGACATATTTAAAGGATGTGTAGATGTGGCACCTGGGACATGGTTCAGTGGTGGATGTGGCAGTGCTGGGTTAATGGCTGGATTCGGTGATCTTAAAGGTCTTCCCCAAACTGAATGAGTCTATGATTCCACTTTTGTTAACACAGCATACAAATGACAAAATAACCTGCTTTCCATCTCTGACGTAAATAAAAGAAATAACCACCAGTGAACCATCTTCCCTGAGTGGCCCTGCTTAGCTGAAAACACCAACCACATACAGATGTTCTGAGATGACACAAGAACTTCACTGTTAAGAGCTGCTGCCTCAGAGAGCCCTAAAAATGTAATGAATTTAATAAATATCTTATCTACACCTTGTCCTCTATACCCAAGAGTTTTCTTCTAAAGTTGTTAAAAGTCTGAGCTAAAGTGACTGTAATAGAAGCAATTAGAGGGAAACGCAATAGCTACATTTTCGTTTGCTTTAGGCCTTGTGATCACTTTCATTACCATCCCTTAGAAGAAACCCACACCTATTATCTCTTCCATAGCAACAGAATTTTTTTAAAACATAAAAATTATTCTAAACAAACAGAAATCAGCAGGAGGCTGAGACAGGCAGCGCATACTATCCAGGGCTCACTAGTTCTTCTAATGCCTTTGTTTCAAAATAAGCAGCCTCAGTGGTTTAATTCATTAAATATTGCTATTGTTGTTATTCCAACAGAAGCAGCACCTGCAAATCCCATGACAGGATATACTTTCATTGCACTTTTTGCGTCAAAGAAAATTATTTTTACACTTGTGGCTTCAAAAACAGAAGCAAAAGGAGAAAGCTGGTTGTTTAAATTGGACACACAGGTTTATTGCTCCTACTCTGTTTAAATCTAGCTTGTTTATTTCCAAGTTTGTCTACAACACCAATGGCTCAGGGGAGAACTGGGCACATGGTTAACCCTCCTGACAGGAACCACTTCTGAACACAACGACACCATTCATACCAGTAACACTGTGCTTGCACAATCACATCATGCGGAACTGGCACAGGACAGAGGAAGTGGAGACCATGAAAAGGTCAACTAAACAGAGCAGTTTCCACAGTTCACGGAAGAGACACAGTTTTCCATCTCTGTCTTTTGATTTGCATATAATACTTGTGTTGTACTTTAATTAACCTGCTTTCTGTGCTGAAAGGCAAAGATGAGGGATGGGAAACAGCCACTGCAAGAAAGCAAAGTAAGAGAATGAAGTGCAGTGACCAGGGAAACTTTATTCCAGTGCCTGTGTGCCCAGGATAGCGGACTGCACTTCCTGCCTGGATAAAGTCAGCCCTGCCAGCAGCACCCATCCCCAACAACCTCTGCCCAAAGGAGACCAATCTGTCATGTCACAATAAAAGGACAAAAAACTTGTACAGCCAGCTTATTCATTAAATGAAAGCAAAATATCAGACAAATTACCCACCCTTTTTACTTCTCTGTATAGTCTAACTACAGATCACAGGCTCCCCAGGGCAGTGGTCACAGCACCAAACCTGTCTGAGTTCAAGAAACATCTGGACAATGCTCTCAGGCACACGGTGTGATCCTGGGGGTGTCCTGTGCAGGGCCAGGAGTTGGACCTACTGATTCTGATGGATCCCTTCCAATTCAACATATCCTACGATCCTATGATTTATATTACCACAGCAACAAGGAGTTCCAGTATGTATAAAACCAGTATGTATAAAGAGTGGAAAAGGTTACAGCTATTTCAGCTCACAAGCTAGAAAACACACTCACTTGCTAAAGCCTTAACCTCACACACACATATATATCCAATTTTATCACTGAAAGCATTCCAGTATCAATGGGACAATTTGCAAGTGGGTCTTTTACAGTCTATAGACTGTAAA
>VYZS01048262.1:0-29421 GCA_013400695.1 Neodrepanis coruscans
TCTCGATGATCATGGTGGCCCCGCGCCCGCCCGCTCACAGCGACACCGCCGCCATGGCCGCGGCCTGCCCGGCACCGCCCGCAGCGCAGCCTGCTGGGCACCGACGGGGCGGGGCCACGCCGCCTGCGCCAATCACAGCGCGCCGCCGCGCAACACCAGCCAATGGCAGCGGCCCGAGGCCCGACCCGAGGGTCAGGGAGAAGCAGCAAGTTCGGTGGAGCGAGCACATGAACCCGTCGCGACATCTTGGGGGGGCGCTCTTAAAGGGGCAGCAGCCGCCGGGAGCGCACCCGTGGCGGGCGCACCGAGTTTATTCCCCACCCTCTCCGCCCGGGACAAGTGATCACGGTGACCCCTCCGCTTTCCCACCCGCCCTTTTCCTCTCCCTTCCTTCCTCCCTCCGCTCCGCCGCCTTCGCGCTGCAAAAGGCCCCAGTTCCCCCTGCCCGCTGCCTTGGTTTCACCCCTTCCCCGGAGCGCTGTTGGTACGGCCCGCGCGGCTCCCGTCCGGCGCGGCAACATGGCGGTGAGTGCGGGGGGAGCGGGGCCTGAGGGGGGACCGGCCCCGGGGCCCGCGGGGGATTCCGCTCCCCTGCGGTCCCGCTCTGCCGCCTCGGGGCCGCGGCCGCCGGGCAGAAGCCTGACAGGGGCCCATGCGGTGCCTCTGCTCGGCGGCCGCGGCCCCTTCGTGTGCAGGGCTTAGGGGAGTGTCTCGGCTTTTGAGGGGAAAAAAGCCCCATTGCCGAGGTTTGCGGGTGCGGATGTGGGTGTCTGTAATGAGCGTGTCCCGTAATAGTTGCCGTGTTGCTATATCGTAAAAGGATAAGGTACTCTAGTTTGCCATATTGTACTGGAAAAAGAGATGTTCAGCACCGATTTAGTTAAAATCTCTTGGGACGCTTCACCCGCAGAGCTCTGTGAAATGCAATTAGAGCTGCTGCCAGACCCCCCTCGCGTGGGGAGTGCTGTTCCCAGTTTAAATATACCAAGGGAAAGACACACCAGCGCGGGGTTTATGGACAGTCCATGGAGTTTTCTGATCCCGTGGTTTATATCCACTCCTGCCTCCCCAATTCCTGCCCGTCTGAGTTTGTCCATTATTGGCGAGATGACCAGTGTGTGTTCCTTGGCTCCTGTAGAGTTTTTACCTTGGAAAAGGGCTGTTAACCCTTTCCTTTCAGGTCTTTGCTCCTGTTTCAGAGGGCTGGGTGTCAGGTACAGGTTTGCACAGGGCCATCAGTGCTGCTCTGCTGTGGGACTGTGCCCCGGGGTCAGGAGTGGGCTGTGATCAGCCACAGCTCTGTGGTTATGAACTTCCCCGACCAGGCTTTTCTTCCCCTCTGTGCTGAGCAGGAGAGAAAGGGCACAGCCAAGGTGGATTTCCTGAAGAAGATTGAAAGAGAGATCCAGCAGAGGTGGGACCATGAGCGAGTGTTTGAGGTCAATGCTGCAGACAGGAAGAACCAAAGCAGGTACTGTGGTGTTCCTTTATTTTAATGGGTTTTGTCTTTAACTGCTTGAAATGTCGTTTCATTCGGAATATGGGGAGGGAAGGAGAGGACTGGCCCCTCTGGAGTGAGCAGTGCTCTTGGCTCAGTTCGTTGGCATTTCTGTCCCTGATGACACAAAGCTGAGTATGGGTGTGGCCAAGTTCCAGCAGGATGAGAAAAGCTTTTTCATTCCTCGGCAGTGTCGTTCCCCTCCGTGATTTTGAAGGCAGGTTGTCCTTGGAGACTTGTAGCTTTGACAAGGAGCAGGTTCCTCAGTGTGGTGCTGGGAGGTTTCTCTCCGAGGGAAGGTGTGTCCTGCTCTGCTTCCCTGAGTGAACAGCAGTGCTACACAAAGTTGTGGGTCCTGCTCTAGACCAGCCTCTTGTGCTTTGTGTAGAACCAGGTGAGGGGCTGTGGTTTCTTGCATGAACTATTTTGCAGAGGTGCTGGGTGTGGTTAACAATTTGCTTTGGTGGTGACTTTCTGCTCTGGAGGTCACATCCTTCTGATCTGCTGTCAGTGGTTGTAGCTCCTCTCCTTTCCTCCCATGTGGTTGGCTCTGTGATTGTCCTCAGCTGTCTGGAGTTGGCTCTGAAGGAGGGGGAAGGTGCTTTGTGCTCCCCCAGCACAGCAGCAGTGCCTGGGCAGGGCCCTGTCCTGGGGGGTTCTGTGGGGTCACCCCTGGCTCTGGCCTGGGGAGGGGATGGAGCAGAGCTGGAGGGAGAAGAGCCTTTCACAGGTGCAGAGATTGCTCTGTAGGGTTGGGAAACACCATTTGACTCTTGGGTTTATTTCTGCCCCAGAGTAACCCTGAGGAAACTTGTTCACCCTGTGGGAATGTGCAGGTGGTTCCTCTGGGATCAGTGGGATCCATGTGGAGGGGCTGCCTGGGGGAACAGCATTAGTCCTGTGGGAAGGTCTGTGGCTGGAAAAGCAGTGACCTTGGCAGTGTGAGGTTGAAATTTGCTGTGTGAGAAAGTCAGACTAAGCCAAGATAATAACTGAGGTGGTGTAACAGGTGGCAGGTTCTTAAACTGTGAACAAACAAATGACTTGGCCTTAATTCCTGCATGTTTGTGGATCAGTGGGAGTGTGTGAAGAGACCAGACAAGGTGTGAAGTAGAGTGCAAAGGCAGAGGTAGAAATTCAGCGTCCTAAAGATATAAATATTGTCTTAGTTGCTTTGAGAAGTCAGGTTCCAACAACTAAATACATCTTTTAAATACCCTGTAACAATATATCCCTGTGAAAGGAGTGATTATTTGCAGCGTGCCACTCAAACCTGAACTCAGACAGTGGGAGATTAAAGAAATTACTTTAAGCCTCTGCAGTAATTAATTTACAGAAGCAGGATTAGAATTTGTTACCTTTGGGAACGTGTTATATCTATTTCAATGTTTCTTTGTGATGTCAGTCCTCTGTGGGTTTTTTTCTTCCGTGAGTAGGATTTTTTTAAGCTGATAAAGCCTGTTAGTGTATCAAGCTCCTTAAAATCAAAGACTTATTTTACTGGCAGGGAAAGTATTTTAATGTCACTGTGGGCTGATAAAAGCTGAACATACCAGTTGCCTGTTTTACTCATGCACTGTCTGATGGTCACTTTAAAAGCTGATTACATGTTTTAATTCTTTGATTTTCTTCTCAGCAAAGGGAAGTACTTTGTGACCTTCCCTTACCCCTACATGAACGGCCGCCTCCACCTGGGACACACGTTCTCCTTATCCAAGTGTGAGGTAAGAATTCTCCTTTAAATACTAACCCAGAACAAAAGCTGATTTCATAGCTCAATTTTAAGCTAACAGAATGCCTTGTTAATTCCTTTATAGCTCCAGTAATGGCTTATTACACTTTCCTTTTTTCCTGTGATATAGTGGGAATAGTGCTGGCTGAAAGGAAATGCCATTCATGGCTTTTTTAATTCGAGGAGATNAGTATGATCTGGCACCTGAATTTTTAGTAGAGACATGTTGCTCTTGAACTACATATCATCACTTCCCAGAAGATAAAGTTTAGTTTTACAGCATTTTATCTGGTGTATGATTTCCTTTGCAAGAAAACCCTCACAATAAGCCTGTTCCTGCCCTGGCAGGTGTTCTGGAAGTTGCAGGAGCTCCTAGGAGTTAATGCAAGGTCCAGAAAAAGTTGAAAGCTTTGTAGCGAAATGCAAAGTGTTATCAGTAAAACCCACTCCTTGGCTGTGATTGCAGCCAGTGCCCAAGAGAAATGCTGACACACTCCCAATAACTCTGTTCAGGCTTGTGCAGATAAGCTGAAAAGAGAAATGGAGTTGTATGGCTGCCCACCGGAATTTCCTGATGAGGAGGAGGAAGAGGAAGAAAATTCTGGTAAAAAAGAAGACGAAATTATCATCAAAGACAAAGCAAAAGGCAAAAAGGTAAAGTTTAAACCAAGCCTTCCTGGACAGAGAGCTGTGCTTTCAAAGCTTCAGGGTGTGCATTGTAGGCTTTTCCTTCTGGCTCACAGAATAAAGATTGATACAAAGATTTTCACTGTTTTTTCCACAATAGCTGGGTACCTTTAAGGTAGCCTTGAAAAAAAATACATCAGTTGCATGGCTCCAGAGATACCATGGTAATGCATGAGCCCTTACTGGTGAGGTGGTGCACTGCTTAATAGTTTACTGAGGAAAAAACAGATCATCCAGAGTAATACTCTCATTTTTTTCTCTTCTTTTTATCCCTTCACAAAGCACTCACAAACAGGTTGTAGGAAATAACCCTGCTTTCTCAGAGGTAGGGGATGTGTATGCCTACTGTTCTGATTGTTCTCTTGTCAGTTGTTATCCAGCCAGTTCTGGGTGGATATGCTCAATAAAATCATCTAAACTATTTAGGCTTGCCAGGTGGTTAAATGAGATTTAGGATTTTGGGAATATCAAAAAGCAAGGCAAAGAATCAAGTGCAGGAAAAGTTTAGAGATGTTCTTGTGTAAGAGGTGTGCTGAACAGATTGTCCCCACAGCAAGGTCGTGCTTGGGGTTCTGGCTGCTCTGCATGACAGGAGGTGTGACCTTCCCTGCTCATGCAGGCAGGGAGTTGCTGTTGGGGAGAGACAGGACAACAGTTGGGAAAAGCACCGTGAGCAAAGTGGCAGCAGCAAAGGTTTTTGGTACAAGGGTGTAGTGCAGGGCTCTCCACCTTTCTGTGGTGCAAACACCCCCCGTGTGTTTGAGCAGGACCCCGTGAACAGGCTGTTCCTTGTCAGGTGGTTGTGGCACAACTGCTGCAGCTGTGTCAGACACTGGCATGGAGCAGGTGGGAAGAGGAGGGTTAGGGAGTGTGTGGTGAATACAAGGTAGGAAAGAGTGTAGAATGGAAACTCTAATAATTTATCTTCACTGCTAAAGAAAGGATGTGAGAATATTTGATTCTTCCTAATCCCAGTTGTTCTTTTAGAGCAAAGCTGCTGCTAAGACTGGCTCTTCCAAATACCAGTGGGGAATCATGAAGTCTTTGGGCCTCTCTGATGAAGAAGTGGTCCATTTTTCAGAAGCTGAGCACTGGCTGGATTATTTCCCTCCCCTTGCTATCCAGGATCTGAAGAGCATGGGATTGAAGGTGACTCTGAGAAATCCAAACCTCAATGACACAGGCAGTCATACTTGTATTGTTGCTGTGTTTTTGAATGTGCTGCTTCTCCTTTTAATGGTCTTGGGTGGTAATTAAGTGCTTTCTTATATAGACCTTGTACCCTGTGCACTGGTCACAACTGGAAATTTGTCCAATAAAGGAGTTATTACTTCTGGTTCCCATGTGAGATAACTGGTCCGTGGTCAGTATTGACAGTAGTTTTAGACAGAATAATAATAATGTGATGTTAAATTAAAGGTACTTGTCCTGCTGACAACAGATTTTTAAAAATGAAGACAGGTAGAGATGATGAAACAAGGAAGTGCTGAAATTCAGCTTGTGATTGGTTAAAATTACTAAAAAAATTACCTCTAAAATTCCCAGTCAGTGGAGGGGCCTCGAGCCTTTGACATCTCAGCTGTGATAGAGCAGGCACAGATGTGTTTAAGCAAACAACCTTTGTAGCATAAGTACTGGCATTCTCTTTTGGGAGAGAAAGCTATTTTTATTTTTTAAGTAGTAATTTTGCTATTGTGATAAAAGATTCCTTTAATTTCTGTGTTTACTTACTGGAGCCTCTTGCCTGTTCCCAGGTGGACTGGAGACGTTCCTTCATTACTACTGATGTCAATCCCTATTATGATTCCTTTGTACGATGGCAGTTCCTTACACTAAAGGAAAGAAATAAAGTCAAGTTTGGCAAACGGTGAGTCTTCACTCAGCTCTGGATTTATGGGGAGTGTGGATAAGATCAGCTGTAGCAAAGGCTGTGATCTGGGACACATCTCTAGAGCATGTTTTTAACTTGGATGAAGCCAGAATCCTTTCATTGCCAGCGCTCTCCCTGACAAGGTGGAGTGTAGTTGTTGTGCCAGCAGAGTGTGTGGTGTTGTGTTCCTGGTTTGGTTTTGCCACGGGCACCAACTCAAAGCAAAAATGGGCCAATACTGAAAGCTCTTGCAAAGAAATGAATGTTGACATTGATGGAAATAGATCCACATAGAATGTGAACTACCATTAAAAAGTCTCTTTCCCAGAGAGCTTTGTTTCTTTTCATCTTGCTCTACACATTATTTTACTCACTGCTAAATGAAAATACACTTCTTTCTAGATACACAATATATTCTCCTAAAGATGGACAGCCTTGCATGGATCATGACAGGCAAACAGGAGAGGTAATATTTTTACTTGACATTTTATGCATTGCTTATGATCCTAAATACTGAATTGAAAATAAATTGTATCTTGGATTAAAAAGTAGTTTGTACATGCAGAGTCACGAGGTCAGTTGTCAGTGCACATGAAAATCAAGAGAACTCCAGTCTTGAGCAGATTTGTCTGAAACTATGGACAGTATTTTCCACTGTAAGTGGTTTCTGAGACCATTTGGTAATCTGTGCCAGCAGCATCACTCCATCATGTCGTTATCTGTTGAAACAAAACAGACAACTTTTGTTAACTTAGATGTTGCTGAGACAGTATCCATGACAAGTTTTTGGGTGTAGGAATACAGTATAACCTCTCTGCATTCTGCATTTTAATGAACGCCCATTTGTGTGGATGGAAATAGGATTTACTTTGAGGAAAGCATCAGTATCTTAAATAGCCTCTAGGTTAGGGTCCTACAGAAGAGAATTTATTTTCTTTCCTGCTTGAGTCAATGTCATTTGTTGATTGTTGCATTGTTTGTGGGAATTGTAGGGTGTTGGGCCTCAAGAATACACATTGATAAAAATGAAGGTGTTGGATCCTTACCCTGCAAAATTGAGGTAGGTCTTGACATTTTAATGGCAGGAAGGCTCTCTCTCATGGCCAGAACTGACCACTGAATTAAAGAGTCTGTTTTGCCTAATTCAGAATTTAATTTCACCCCATTATTTCTGTCACTTCAAAGACCTTCAAAGGTCTGTGTTTTGAACAGATATATTCCGTGTGTCTGTGTGGAACTCAAATTTGAGTTAAAAAGAAAGTAAATGACCCACAAAGAAATTAATGACCCTCTTTCTCCTTTAGGAAACATTACTTGAAAGTTGATACTATCTTAAAAGCCTTTACTTTATGATCTGGAATGTGTTTGTTTTGGTAACTTGCCAAATACTCTTCCCCCCAGTGGCCTGAGAGGAAAAAACATCTTCCTGGTGGCTGCCACGCTCAGGCCAGAGACCATGTTTGGTCAGACCAACTGCTGGCTTCGTCCAGACATGAAATACATCGGCTTTGAGACCAGGAACGGGGACATTTTCATCTGCACCCAGCGAGCTGCCCGGAACATGTCCTACCAGGGCTTCACCAAGGACAACGGGGTCGTGCCTGTGGTCAAGGAGCTGATGGGAGAGGTGGGCATCCTGCAGGGGGCTGGCCAGGCTTCTCTGGTCCTCTGAGGCTTACACTTACAAAGGAGTTCTAATTAGAAAGAAGATACAGGAGCTGTTACAGAAATTTTGGAGTGTTTAGTGACTAAAATGCAAGCGCCAGGCAGCTTCCTTGGCAGCTGCACCACAGCTGCTGCTCAGAGGGTACCTGGTGTACTTGGCTGAGGACAAATGCATTCCCATTGCCTCAGCATGATTTGTGAAGGGATAGTTTTAAGTAAAGTTTTTCTTCTTGCTGGAAAGAGTGAATGGAAAGGGAGGGAAGAAATAATAACTAGGAAGGGTTATGTGGAAAAGGCTTTTGTTAATGCTGATGTTTCTGGTACATCTTTGTGAATGAAGCTTTCTTAGCTGAGCAGTTGGATGTTAGTGAATTTGAGATTTACTGTCTTTAACTTGTCTGCTTTGAGATGGTGTTTGTTCATCCAGACACAAAGCACCTTCAGCTGTTTGCATTCCTCGATCTCCATTCACTACAACTTGTCACCATCTTTCTTGATCCTGCTTTGAAGCATAAAGTAGAAAATACAGGGTTTTTTCCTTTGTTAGTAGACATGATGTGAATTCAAGCAAATTAATGAGGAAGAAGACAGCTGCCACATCTGTACTGCCTCCTGTCAGTGCATGAATATCTTGACAATACACTTTTCCTTCTTTGTGTAATGTAGCTTTTGACACTGGCTTCCTAAGTCATTCCTTGATGCTGATGTGCTTCAGATATTTGGAGACAAACTGTCCTACTGCTTCCTGTGTTTTCCAAACTTAACATTCCAGCAGTTTAGGTTTCTTTGTCAGTATACAAACTTTTCTACCAGCTAATAGCCTATATACTGTCTAAAGCGATACCACAAGTCTTTATATGTACTTCCTCCTTGACTAACTATACATTTATAATGTATTTAACTTACTTGTTCATAATATGTAAAGAATGCCAGAAAAATTGAAGAATACCAGCCAGGAGAGCCTACTTAGCCAGGCTGCACCCCCCTGATTTACAGTGATGCTGTTCCTTTGTCCTGCTCAGGAGATTCTTGGCGCTGCGCTTTCGGCACCACTTACCACCTACAAGGTTATATATGCCCTGCCCATGCTCACCATCAAGGAAGATAAAGGTAACTCTGCAGCACAGCCTGTTTGGGTGGGCACTGAACGTTCAGTACATGCGGACTAATCCTTTCATCTCTTATGTTTTGCTTTGCCAAGGAACTGGAGTGGTGACAAGTGTTCCCTCTGACTCTCCGGATGACTTTGCAGCCCTGAGAGACTTGAAAAAAAAGCAGGTCAGTCTGTTACCTGAATTGCTTCTGTTTCCATAATGAAGAAGGTCAGAAGTGGATATCCAGGAGGTAAAATAACTCACTTTAATTGGGATTTTGCCATCTCTAGCTTGAAATCGAAGTAGTTAAATGAAGTTTAAACCAGCTGGGCTGGTACAGATGTTTTTTCTCAGACTTCCAGTCTGAGTTTTGGGTGTGAATCATGTAACTTGTGCTGCATATTAAGGTAGAGGTAGAAATACCAGTGAGACAGAAATGAATTTTTATTGTGGAAATGACTTCTAGAGATGAGGTTAAGATTGTATGAATTTCAAATGAGATTCAAAGTGCCTGTTGCTGTTATAACTGCAAGAGTACATCAGTGTCTGAACAGCTATCCCTGGCTATTGAATTTTTGTCTATTCATTTCCAGGGTAGAGCAATATCAGTTTTTCCCTCTTAAAAATGTTGACAATTATGGCAAAGAATCACCTGTAAATTAGATTGGGATTGAACTTGGGTGTGAGAAATGATGGAAAGGCAGGGAAGTGGCTTTGTCTGCTTTGTAATAAATAGAATATTTTGCTTCTATCTATTGCTTTTTTTTTTTCTTCCACCTTCCAAGGCTTTGAGGCTGAAGTATGGCATCAGAGATGAAATGGTCCTGCCATTCGAGCCGGTAAGTGCACCCAGATGTGTCTATCTGCAGCACACAGCACCCTGTGTTCACTGATGAGAAATGAACCAGGGGCTGTGCCTGCCTCTTCCACAATTTCTATTTAAAGACCACCTCATCAGAAAGGGCTGGAAAGCTGAGAGGAAATTTTTCATGTTTTCCTATAGTTATAATATTTGGTCTGTTAGGTGTTGCAATTAGGATTTGTTACTCTGTGCTATACTTCAGAGGTAAAGTTTCTGTGGAATTATTATTTTGGAAAATGGAGTGCATCATTGTACTGGCAATGTGTTCGTTGATTTAAAAAAAAAACTTGGAGCTTTAATGGTCAGATTATGAGTGTATCTGTTGTATGCAAAGAGATGAAGTCTCTCACTGTTAACTAACTCATCCCTGAGGCTGTGCTTTCATTAGAAAATGCAGGTTACAGGTAAAGCCACCCCAGTGTTCTGCAGTGCCCTTGGTTCAACACACCATCTCCATTACTGGGACAGCTTGGTACTGGTGTCCTGTCAGGAGACAGAACTGGGCAGCTCAGGGGTCACCCTGGGGACTGCCAGGATGATGAGTGAAGTTGAACTAATACTTTGTCAGCCCCATATAACTTGTTTTGTGTTAGATGTTGCAGATTTACAGAGCGAGCGGCGTGATACAGGAGAGGTTTGACAACCCTTTGTTCATTCTCAGGTGCCCATCATTGAAATCCCAGGCTATGGCAGCCTTTGTGCTCCTTTTGTGTGTGATGAGCTCAAAATTCAGAGCCAGAATGACAGAGAGAAGCTTGCAGAGGCCAAGGAGAGAGTGTACCTGAAAGGATTCTATGAGGGAGTAAGTAATAAAAGATTTTGGTAAGTGGTTTCTTGCTTAGTTTGATTAGGAGAAAAAAAAGTGGATAAAGAATAAAAAATGCAAGAAAGAGGGAGACTCTCCTTTTTCCCCAGAGCACTTTTCATTTAGACTCCTCCTTCAGCCATATTCTGCTGTTGAAGGAGTGATGCAGAACTGGAGAAAGAGAACAGAGGAATGTATGAGTGTAAACTGAGATTTATAACCTGATTTCCTAGCAAGTGGTCACCTTCTGGGGAGCTGATCCATTTTGTTACAAGTATTGATTGGGAAACTGATACGAAAAAACAAGGTGTTGCTGTGGTTTTGGTTTTTGTAAGGTTTTTGTTTTGGGCTTTTTTGTTTTTCCTCTTGTCTTTTCTTTTGCAGTTATTCTCTGTGTATTCCTCAGCTGTTCTCTTGTAAACTGTTGCCAGTTTTTACTTCTGACTTTTTGTTTATCTATGTGGATGATCAAGTGTACATACTCTTTGGGTGAAGATGACTACATTTAATGAAAAAAACAAACAATTTTATTCTTATTTTTTTACATGTCAAAAGATTGTGGTACTTGCTACTTCCTTATGTTGATCTAAAGAGTTATGGCACTTCATTCTTCCTAAATTTTTAAAATATCATCTCTTGTGACCCATCTCTTATAGGTGATGTTGGTGGACGAATTCAAAGGACAAAAAGTTCAAGATGTCAAGAAACACATTCAGAAGCTGATGGTGGATAAGGTTTGTGTCACACAGCTGCTGCTGAATTGTCCATTTCATCATTTTCATAGTGGCTGAAAAACCCCTGGAGTGGTTCTGCAGCCCTTGGGGTGCTCTGGGTCTCTGCAGAGCCCATAGCACTGCTGGGAGAGGGACCTGGTGTTCTTGGGCTGAATGGGATGAGGAGCTTAATTAGTCCTCTTCCTTCCTGCCTTGTCCCGTCACTTTGCCTAGGACATCTCTTGGTGGTCTGATTTATTCTTTGATATGGTTAAGAGGATGCTGAATGTGTAGGATCTGAGCTGTCAGTCTGAGGCCACTAAAGGGGATGAGTGATGTGCAAATGCCCCATTGCTGGGCTTATCCTTCAGAGAGGGGAGATCAGTTAATGAACAGAAATCATGGCATCTCTCTAATGCCTCTCTGAGACTTTTCTGATGAGGGCTGGGAGTGAGTGGCTTCAGCCTTTAGTTGTTATTCCCTTGTTGTTGTAACATCGTTATATTCAGATTATAAGGTAACCCTTCACCCTGCAACAGCACATGTGATGTGTGTAGGTAGATTTGAAGCTCAGCATTCAATTTTCCTTTGCCTTCCCCCCTCCCTCTATCCCCCAGGGTTTCTTAGGAGCTGTTTTAATCAGTGGGGCATAGTCAGTGAGGAATATTTTGGCTTCTGTCCTCCTTTTCCTCATGCATGGAGTCACTGTGTACAAGACGCTGTGAGCTGGTACCTCAGAAGCACACAGTCAAGCCTTGCCTCACTATCCAAGGGAATACTGAGGCAGAGAGGCTGGGCAGTGATGAGAGCCATGCAGTAAACCAGGTTAGAGTGGAGGGGATGGTTTCTAGTACACTGTCAGGATTTTCAAGGCTTTGCCAAAAAATCTTAGCTTTTATTGCACTTTTAACTCTTAGGATGAAGCCATGATTTATATGGAACCTGAGAAACAAGTTATGTCAAGATCTGCTGACGAATGTGTCGTGGCCCTTTGTGACCAGTGGTAAGTGAAGTAAAGCTGTAGTTGCAAAGTTACTCCAATTGTATCCTACTTCTTGGATACTCCTTGGATTGCTCTATTACAAAAAACCTTTCCTGACTGTAGGTATTTAGATTATGGTGAAGTCAGCTGGAAGAAACAGGCCTCAGAGTGCTTGAAACACCTGGAGACGTGAGTTATGAACACAGCTGTAACAGGCAGTGACTGTTTGCTGGTGGGGTCTGAGAGGGCTGAGAGCAGTAAGAGCTTCTTTCTTACAGGTTCTGTGAAGAGACTAGGAGAAATTTTGAAGCTACTTTAGGTTGGCTGCAAGAGCATGCATGCTCCAGGACATATGGCTTAGGTAGGCAAAACACTCCTTCCTCACTCAGTGGTTCACAAGGATGGTACTCCTTGTTTCATTTGGAAGGCCTAAGGGTTTTCTAACATCCCCAGTGGTGTAAGGAAGTGTGGAACAGCATTATCCAATTTGCATCTTGGCCCAGTATCCCAGAGAAGCTGTGCTTTGTTGGAAATGCACGTGGCCAGGGCTAAGTTTATTTTTTCATTACTGCACGGGGTCTAGTCTGGGAAACATTTCAGCTTTTTATCTGGGTCATTGATTTGGAAAGGACCTCAGAAGAAGGAACTAATACCATTTCTTGAGTGTTCTTAAATTCTGACTAGCCTTCATCTTATGTAGCCTGACATGGGACAGCTGTTAGAAGTGCCCTGTAACCCACAGCCAATGTTCCTGAGCTGAGCAGTGTCTGACAGCTGTGTCAGGAAACTGATTCAAAACCAGCAAGTGTTTGTTCATGATTAAATTTTAATTTTTAAAATTACTGTTTCTAAAAACGTAAGCATGAGTACTAATGTATATACATGTGTTCCACTGAAAACCATACTCTGCCTATGTGTGCTTGGGAGCGGTGCCTGCTGACAGGGGTGGTGCTGACTGTACCTGACAATGCCTTCCTCGTGTCCAGGGACCCGCCTGCCTTGGGATGAGCAGTGGCTGATAGAGTCTCTCTCTGACTCCACCATCTACATGGCCTATTACACTGTGGCTCACCTGTTACAGGGAGGGAACCTGAGGGGCCAAGGAGAATCTCCTCTGGGCATCAGGTAAGGAGAGTGACCCATTAAGTTCTCTTGATTAATTGGACGTGCTTATCTCGTGAATCACTCTGCGCAAAGACTTGGAGGGTGAGTCTTTGCTTTTGTGTTTAAAATGTATCTCTGTTAACCTTAACCTGCTGTGAGCTTAGTTACAGCAGGTGTGCAGAGTGGAAATAAGAGAGTGGAATGTGGTGGGTGGTGTGGGAGAAGAAATGCCTCTGAAAGCAGAACTGTATGCAGAGTAAATCACCCTTTTTGGTACTTTTCAACTTAAAATGGTCCTTGGCAGGTGTTTGAGTGATTGATTTCAGTGGCTGCTTACTGAGACTGCTTTGCACCATAACAAATTGTAGGATGCAGCGTACAGAGGGAGCAGGAGCACTTAGTTTTTATCACTTTATTAACTGTTGGTAACTCTTAGAACCAACTGTTCTCCACAACATGTATATGGAAGCCTTCAGAGCAAGACTGAATGAGGCATTTGTACCATAATTACCTCCTTGGGCTGTTTTGTGACCCTTTGATAGGAGTAGTTGTGAACTTCAGTGATAGAGATCAGAGAGGTAAGAGAGTGCATCTCAGTCTGAAATTGAAAAAAACCACTTCCAATTGTGTCTCGAGTGTTTTGCTCTAATTCTGTGTCATTTATGAACTGCTTTCTGGAGTAATTTACACACTGAAACTGAAACTTCTCTTACTCAATTTTATAACTAGTCTGAAAACCATTTCCAAAATAAAGATTTGATTTTCACAGACAGAAATAGTTCTGAGAGACTGGGCAAGGCTGTCATTTGGACTCAAACCTCTCTAATTATAGAGAGGCATCCCATGAGCTAGTCAGGTCTGGAAATGGGCTTTGAAGTGAGCATCCTGAACCCTGAATTACAGATTTGATGTAATTAAGCATGTACAATTAGAGTGCACTCCTGTGTGAGTAGATAACATATTACAGCCTTGGAAAATGCTTTTTCCTCGGACTTGCTCTGTGGGACAAAGGAAAGGGGGGTTTATGGCTTGTCCTGTCAGTCACCATTTGTTACAGGAAATTTGGCACCAAACACAAGCTCAGTCACAGCACAGGAATTTGAAGCCTAGAACAAGAACTACAAGAACAAACCAGTAAACCAGTGCCTGCAAGATTTATTCTGGGCTACTGGTACAGACTATCACCTGAGGTGGTTGTTGTGTAATGTGTACTGGAGATACTTGGGGTCCAGACTGCTTTTCCTCTCTGTGTAACACAGGCCAGAGCCTGTGGGTGTTAACACATAGCAAACTTTAGTTTGGAAGTATTTAATTTGGAATGCATGCAGGCAGTATCTGATGTACTCCACTGAAGTTGTGAGAAGCCAGAAGTAAAGGTTTCTCTGTAGAAACAAGAATTTGTGTTAATGCAGCCTGGTGGCTGCAGAGCTCTGGGTCCAAGTTGCATCTCATTGGTGTTTTTATTCAAAATTATGGATCCTGCCTCTACTAATTGGTGAAATGTGTCTTGTAGTAAATGTTTAATTTTCAATATTCATTCCATTCAAAGTGGGAAAAGACCACTAATGTTTTCCATGTAGGAAGTGCCCTTGGATTGTTCAGCAGTTCTCTCCTGTCCTCCTGCTCTTTGACTTGTGTGGAAGACAGAAGGAATGGCTCTGATACCTACTAGTGATGTGCTCTCAGTGCTCACTTATGGGGCTTGGGGGAGACATTTAGAAAAGAAATTATCAGGTTTCCAGGACACTGGAGATTATGCTTAAACTATTAATTCCCTTTTCATTATGGGATTCTTTATGCTTTTTTGGGAAATACTAAAGGGCTGTTTAAGCAAGGCATGGCTTGAGTGGTTCTGTTTGTTTCTGATGTTGGATTCACTCACCTGGGGCAGAGGACCTGGGCACTCTGTCCATGGTTGCTGATCCCATGGAGTGTGTTGAGAGAATGGATCAACAGGTTTAAGATACCTTGTACAAAATGCTGTGGCGTGTGAAAAGAGCTTATATTGACATCTCATTATGGGACTGATTCTGTGCAGGGCACATCAAATGAGCAAAGAAGTTTGGGATTACATCTTCTTCAAGGCAGCTCCATTTCCTAAAACTGAGATTCCCAAAGAAAAGTTGGATAAACTAAAGGAGGAGTTCGAATTTTGGTATCCTGTGGATCTCAGGGTTTCTGGCAAAGATCTTGTTCCAAATCACCTGTCATACTACCTCTACAATCATGTGGCCATGTGGTCAGAGCAGAGGTGAGTTGGGATGTGATGCAGATGTGCAGGAAGCAAAGCTGGAGAATTTGTAGTTCCGTTACATTTGCTAATGGTCTTTGGACTGTACCAGTGTCCAGAATTCGGTTGAAAATGTATTCTTTCATATTGCAGCTTTGATACAATTCTCCGTAGAAGAAGTTATTAAAATGGAAGAGGTTTTACCATTATTTCCCATGTTTTTTTTTTCTGCAATGTCTCCTGCTATGGATTTTCCAGTGTTGAATTGTATTCCTGGACTGGAATTTCCATGACTTTATTACTAAGTCTTCTTAATTCCTTTTCAAGGATGACTAAAACACCCTGTGCATACATGTATGTATTCCCATAGACTCTGCAGGACAGATTGATAAACTTTGCCCATCACATGGTGCTTTTAGGATGAAAATACTTTTTGCATTCCCTTGAAACTCTGTTTAAGGGTTGTATAAAACTGTATAGGAAAAGTGGGTTTCTGATGCATAGTAAAGCTGATTGTGGTGATTGGATATCTGCTTCCTCTGTGGGTAGAGATATGTGGACCCAGTGCTGTTGTGTGCTCTTGGGCAATGGCAGTCATGAATGAATAGAAGGAGGTGAGATAAATGAACTGTGATTGCAGGTGCACTGCTCCCTGTTTGCATTCAAGTGATGATGATTCCCAGCCCTTCTATTGTTGTTCTTTTCATCTTCAAAGACACTCCTTACTACCTTTAAGACACCCCTTAGGTATCTTTTTGAAGATTCCACTTAAGGCATTCAGCCCAAACCGGGTTTGTTCTTTTTTTGAAAAGAGAAAATATATTTACTTGACCAAATGCTTTGTACCTTGTCTTCAAACAGAGAAAAATGGCCAGTAGCTGTGAGAGCCAATGGACATCTGCTCCTCAATTCTGAAAAGGTAGAGTGAGGTTTTGTGTATGACATGGCTTTTGTATTGTTAAAATAGGCACTTGCCAGCCAGACTAGAAAATTCTTCTTGGAATTTGAGGGGAAAATAGTGAATTTTCTTGATTGGTGCCTTCTAGTTTTTCATTCATCAGAGGTAAAGACCTACCTTTCCTCCAGTTCTGTGGAGCACTTTTCTTAAGTCAGCTCTTGTGTAGCCTTGCAAGTTTAATAAAGAGTTCAGGGTAATATAGAATGCTGAATAGTTAATTTATTTTACTAAAGTTTAGCTTTGTAAAGCATTGAAATAGGTGCAGTGGAAGGAAAAAGTTTGTGCTAATAACTTGCTAATGTGTGAAAGTTCTGACACTGAGTTGAATTAAATATCTGAACCCAGGAATTAGGTCTTGGATACTGTCTGATATCAGTCAAAAAACCCTAAACCCCTGACTTTTTCCTCCTTGAAAAATCAGTGCAGAGTGAGCTGAAACTACCAGTTTTTAAGTAGCATTTAATTTCGGGAATTTCTGGGATTATATTTTGAGGCTGAGTGCTTGTGGAGTTCAGTCTGCTTTTGTTGTGAGACCTTGTTCAGATTTACCAAGTGCTTTTTGCTGTGATTCATGAGAAAATGATTTGCCCAAAGCCTTGTTGTGTCTGTCTTGCTTATCCACCAACACAGGGGATGTGTAAGAAAACAAACACTCTTTTCTTTCTTTTAGATGTCTAAATCAACAGGCAACTTCCTCACACTTACTCAAGCTGTTGACAAGTTTTCTGCAGATGGTGAGTGTGTTCTGACCTGCATCTGATTGTCAATTATGCCAAAATGACTAAAATGAGTGTTTTGCTCTCAAAGGAGTTTATTGGAGTATTGAATGGCAATAAATCTGCCACTTACCACCTGTTCTTGTTGAGAAGCTGATCTCTGTTTGGAAGATTAGCACAACACCTGGTTCAGCCAGGAGCTGCTCCTGGGGTTGAACCCTCCAGGAGGGGCCTGTTTGATCCTTCTGTGTTCACTTAAGAGACCAGAACAGAAGACACTCGCTGTTGGTGAGCACAGAGTGTGGTACATGTTTGTGCACTGTGTACCCCTGTGTGCACAGGTTCCTTCTTCCATGCACCTGTATTTTGGGCAGTGACTGTGCTGGTCTCCTGGATCTGGTATCTGTCCAGTGCCTTCCCAAGGAGGGCAGTGTCTCCTTTGAGGCATCTCCTGCTGGCCAGGCAGTTTGTAACTTGGCTTTGCATTTATTAACTGACTGAAGTGAGCTGTCACAGGTGCAGGAGGCACAGCACTCCCTGGATATCTGCCAGTTGATGGCATCCATTATCATCCAGCCATGGAAGCTGATCCTGTTTCCTTCAGGTATGCGTTTGGCCTTGGCTGATGCTGGAGACACTGTTGAAGATGCCAACTTTGTGGAAGCCATGGCAGATGCTGGTATTCTTCGTCTCTACACCTGGGTGGAGTGGGTGAAGGAAATGATTGCAAACAGAGTCAGCCTGAGGAGGGGCCCTGCCAATACCTTCAATGACAGAGTCTTTGCCAGGTGCAGTATGAAGGTTAATAATAGTTTGGGCTATTTTTTAACTTGTAAGGAGCAATTTTGTAGTTTTTCCTCTACAAATTAATGAATTGCATAAAATAGAGCCCATTCCAGAGTAGGGGATGGGATTGGGCTGCACTGGTGGCTATGACAGTGTTTTACACGAAGTTGCCATTATGTGGGGCAGACTGTGCAGTATTGATGTTGTTATTTCTTTTTCCTCCCCAGTGAGATGAATGCAGGCGTAATAAAGACAGACCAGAATTATGAGAAGATGATGTTTAAGGAAGCTCTGAAAACTGGCTTCTTTGAGTTTCAGGTAGGAGGGCTTTTCTGAGGTATAAGAAACTGGCATCTGGTATTTGTGGATTTCTTTTGATCCTGCTGTCTCTGATCCTTAATTATATAGCTGAATTGGAATCAGAATTGTGCCAAGAAATGAGTACTTCAATGAAATAAATCTAGAAGTGTAGAGGTCTTCTGGTGTCAGTTTACAAAGGTCCAGAAGAAGAAAAATGTGATGCTAGAAATAGCCCTGATATTTTAATATGAACAAAAAGCTGCTTAAAAAAGACACTATTATAAAGAGTGTTGCCTTTCATTACCTCCTTTGTGATGAGGAACTTTTCGTAAGAAATCCAGATAATATATTAACAAAATTGTTTGGAAGCAGAGTGCTTTTTGATACCCTACATAAACCATGTCTCCAGTGTGTCTGCAGAGCTGTGCTGCTGCACTTAAGGAATTACAGACACTCCTTCATGTGGCTGCTTTGAGATACTAAGGAGTAGGATTGAATAGGCTGAATTATGTGTAATGATCATATTCATTGCCTTTTTCTTAGTCCTTATTAGTATCTGCATGCAAGCTATTTGGGATGACAGCACCTGATACACAGCTGTGGATGTTTTTGTCTTTTATGTTTGTGCCAATAAACGCTTTTTAAAAATACCACATGAATGCAAAAATCTGATGGCCAACTGGCAGATTCACTCACACTGGTGCTTCAGGAAAACACAGTTCTTAGAACTCAATAACGGATTATTAGAAGCTGCTCACATTGTGAAGGCATGTTAGAGCCCAGAAGTGTGTGGGTGTTTCTCCCTGGCAATTGAGGGCTCATGGCTGTATTGGTGTGTTTCAGGCAGCAAAAGACAAGTACCGGGAGCTGGCGATTGAGGGGATGCACAGGGACCTGGTGTTCCAGTTCATCGAGGTGCAGACTCTGCTGCTGGCTCCCATCTGCCCCCACCTGTGTGAGCACATCTGGACCCTGCTGGGGAAGGTACTGGTGCTTCAGTTCTGTTGTTGATTCAGGTCTAAGCTTTTGCAGGATTTCAGTAATACTTGTGTCAGGCTTACAGGTGTTATTCACGTGCAAGTAGAAGAAACAGGTTGGAATCCAAAGAGCCATAATGGCTCCCTGTCCCTGGGATAGTGACCACAGGGAGCTGGCCTGTTGCTGTGATATGTACAACTTTAAAACAAGTCTCTTTGTCTGCTCACAAAGAGATGGTCTAAAATTTAGCCAAGCAGTGCAATATTTTTACACTTGCGTGTAAAACTTGTGGGGTTTTTTAAGTGTTTTGTGCTTATAGATGGAGTTCTGTAGCCATATGGCATTTGTGATTGTATAGTCCTGAACACACTTGCAAAAAAGTGCTTTTTGGCTGTGTGCTCACTCCTTTACAGCCTAGTTACAGGTGGGCACTTGCTGAGGTCCAAACAGTTGAAATTGTGTTTAGTTTAGTTGCAACTCAATCTGCGATGGTTGGAAAACCCACCAGATAATGTGTGTTCACCTCAGTGCATGTCACTTCCTCCTCTCTCCAAAGCCTGACTCCATCATGACAGCCTCATGGCCAGCAGCAGGGCCCGTGGATGAGGTGTTGATTCGCTCCTCTCAGTACCTGATGGAAACAGCTCATGACCTTCGTCTCCGCCTCAAGAGCTACATGGCACCTGTGAAAGGAAAGGTGAAGGTCATCTCTTCAAGTGTGTGTGCTTGATAACTCTGTATTGCCTAAGGACTCCTTCCTAATTTTCTTTATTTCCTCAGAAAAACAGTCAAGAGCCTTCCCAGAAGCCTTCTCACTGTACAATCTATGTGGCAAAGAACTACCCTCCATGGCAGCACACCACCCTGTCCGTCCTGCGCAAGCACTTCCAGGTGATCTTCCCTTCCTTTTCCCTCAAGCTGCTTGCCTCCTTTTTGTGGGTTCTTTTTTTGTCTGTAAAAAGTTTATAAGATGCAACTTGTTACCAAACAACTTCAATTTGTTTTCTTTATGCTTTTACAACTGTCCAGTAAATTTTGGTGCTTAATGAAAATGTACCAAGGACTGTAATTGATTTGACCGTCTGATATCATTGGTTTTGACAATCTGAGTAAAAACATTCCCATTCTCTGTTATTTCTCTCATTTGTAAGTGGCTAGCTTTTAAAATACTCTTTTTCCCAAGTATATCTCTAAGGAAACATTAATCTGTCAGTCAACAATACTGCTTTAGTCTGCAAGTGGGCTTAGAAGTATTGTCCTGATCCCTGAGTAGGTGTATACCACTCAGCAGTGTTACAAGAAATAGATTGAAATGGAATAAATCAGTCATAAGAAGAAATAATCTCTTCTGAAAGCAGAAGGATCTGTGCTTCTAATGTGAAAATTGCTCAGAATAGCTTTTGGGTCCTGATGAACCATCTTCATCTTGAACACACCAGAGTTGTAGCTGATAGATTAGGAAGTCCTGACTATTTCCAGCTTGTGGCACTGAGATAAACCAGTGTTCCTCATGTGTGAGTCATTCTAGGGGTCTTCACCTTTTGGGCTTTTTTCTGTATTGGTGTTAAGTGTTGTTTGAGCTGATGTTTCAATGGGATGAGAAAATTATTATCTCTGTAATCAATGATGCTGACAAACCTTGCTGATATTTATAGGAAAGCAGGGAGGGTATATAATAAAGGGCAAGTTTTTAATGATACCTGTTCTCTTTAATGGTTGTTCATCCATGTTTAGGTCAATGGAGGTCAACTGCCAGATAATAAAGTGATTGCCAGTGAACTGAATGCCCTGCCAGAGCTGAAGAAGTACATGAAGAGAGTGATGCCTTTTGTTGCCATGATTAAGGTGAGTGTCAGAAGGACAGTTCTGGTATAGGAAAAGCTTTTGTGAATGAAGTCTCTCTCCTGCCCTTTGTTTATCTGGCATCTTCATGGGTTTGTTTATAAACATATTTAACATTTCTGAAAGAAATACATGACAAAAATGTCTCTACGTTAGAATTAGCCCAGGTGAATCTGGTTGAGGCTTAGTGCTTTGTGTGTTTTTCAGGTGATTCAAGCACACCTGGATTCCTCTACGTTTGAAATGTATCATACTTGACTTACCTAGTTTTTCATGCTGAAATGAGAGTCAGATGTTCCTCTGGAGACAAAAACTGGAAGTTAAGGACAAGGCTAGGGTTAACTGATTGCAGTACTTTAAAGGGAGATAAAAAGGGATGGTTCAGCCTTGAATGGAATATTTGTGTAGTTCTTATGTTTATAACTTAATATTCTGATATTCCATTATTTTCCCTGAGTCATGTCAGCCTATGAAAATCCTGGCTTCCATTTTTTTAAAAAAACTTTATGCTAACTTTTGTATATAATAATTTAGTGCAACAACTAGGGAGGGCAAGAAGCAAAGAGTTAACAAAATTTATAAAAAGGGGAGTTGCAGGGTGAAATTTAAAAGCTTTTTGATGACTTCTCTCAACTAGTACAGATCATGAGGGATTAGTAATGGAAAAATCTTAATGAGTATAAAAAAAATTTTCTCCTTAAGCTTTAGTTTGATTTTTGAAATGCATAAAATAATGTATTTAAAAGCTTTGTCACATTTTCTAAATGGAGGTGCTCTTTGCCCTCTCTCTGGGGTTATTCTGATTGTCACCTTTTGTGGGAGCTTGGAAGCCTTCAGAGGAGCAGAAAGCACAAGGCAGCTCTGGAGCTTCCTATCTAAGTTTTTAAGATCTGTAGGGGTGTGTTAGATCCACTGAGCCAGCTGGGAAAGATCAAACAACCTCTCAGTCCAGTGAGTTAGGGCTGAAACATTCCTGGTTTTTGGTATCTTTAGTCTGGCAGCAGTCAGTGATCGTGGGGTACACAGGGCCTGGTGTGCTGAGGTTTGCTCAAAATCTGTCCTTTCACTTTCAAAGAGAGTAAGCAATTTCACACAGAGACACGGAAACATCTGAACTCGGACTCCGCAGATCAGACTGTTTTTCTATGAAACCAATTATTCAGCAGTTCCAAGGAGCATTTCTGCCCGTGCTTCCCACTCATCAGAGAAAAGCTGAAATGTGGGAGAACCCCTGTGATTTACAAAGGGAAGCAGTTCCGTGTTAAAAGGGAATCTTTCATATTAAACTGATGAGGAAACCAGGAAACCACAACCATGCTGAGGCTAACAAAGCAGAGCTTCAAAGAAGACAGCTGGCTCAGCATGTGAGAGTGAGGCAGGGACAGATTAAACTCTGAAGAGGAAGTTCTGTTTTAGTGAAAAAAAAAAAAATTTGCGTGGTTTTTATATTGCCTTTAATACTCTGTCTCTTGTGACTGTTGCTGCTGGCTTTCTGGACTAATTAAGTTACTTTTATGTTAACATACAAAGTGGTTGTTATTTCCCTGCAGAGAACTTGTTGTACGGCTGCTGTGAGCACGTCCAGGTGTTGTGGGCTCGTCCTTTATTTTAAACTGGGTCATAAGCCTGAGCTTCCTGCTGTGAAATGCCACTGAAATGCTGACTGATTTTGTGAATTCTCAACCTGCACATTAAATAGGGATTATATATAACTGTAAATGTCAAACACCTTTTCAATTCTATATTAAAAATGTGTTCTAATTGCTCTTACTCCTCCCATCAGTGTCACCAACTCCCTACAGAAGAAACCCTGTTACAAGAAAATTATTGCTCCGACGTTAGTGTTGTGCCAGCAGAAAGCTCTCGGATTTACAGCCCTGTTCTTTTCATGACTAATGTGGAGAGTTTGCCATTTTGAAGCCCCATTTTACTTGCAGCATGTAGAGTTTTTTTAATACCCTTTTTTCCCCCCAACAGGAAAACCTGGAGAAGAATGGTTCACGTGTTCTTGATCTGGAACTGGAGTTTGACGAACGTGCAGTGCTCATGGAGAATATTGTCTATTTGACAAATTCCCTGGAGGTTGGTACACACTTGGCACCCACTACCTGGCGTTTACTGGAATAGCTGCAAGACCAGCCTTCCCTGAGGCTCTAAGCCTGTTTACATTAACTTTTGGATATACATTGCTCAATTAACAGTTCTTTATCAACTTTGTTTCCATTTGTCCAATGAGGGTGTATAAATTTGTTCAATCTAGGCATGAGGTGCAGGGGTAGTTGTGTACTACACAAACAGTCCCAGAAAACAGGGGTGGTTTTTACTGCAGTACAGGATGTACTGACAGTCAAGTCCACTGAGACTTTTGTAGAGACATTTTTCTGTGAGCCAGCCTGTATCTTACAAGTCTCCAGCTGAGGAATTGAGAAGGAGCTGGTTCAAGGCATTAGTAGCAAGAATGATTAGAGTCCTTGGGCTCCTACCCTGGCACATTGACTGCAGCAGGCTGCTTTCCCTCTGTAAAGGAGCAAGCTCTGGGAAGGTCTTTTCACACTGTGCTGTGTAAAAGGGATCCAGTCTTGTAGCAGCTGTGCTGCTTTGTATGATGGACAGAATTGAGTTAATAGGGAACATGGTAATGTGGGGACAGCTCAGGCAGGTGGTATTAAAAAACCCCCAACAAACAAAACCTCATGAAAGCAATCAAAAAAGCCCAACTCCAAAAGCCCAAACCAAAAGCAAGTGTTTCAAAAATGAGAAAATGTATGTATGTTGCAGAGCTTGATGTAACCTGTACAGTGTGAAACCAGTGTGACTTTATTGGGCTTGTCCTATGTTGGAGAGAAGTCAAGATTGAACAACAACTTTTATTTTAAACTATGTGTAAATCTGCAAAACCCACCAATCTAGGGGAGTGAGCAGTGGAGCTGTTGAACAGGGGATCTTCCATGTGGGACAAATTGAGCAGGAGTTGTTAGGTTTTGCCCCAAGGCAGACTCACCCCGTGTGAGTGTTGGTTGGTTGGTCAGTCATGCCTTCAGCACTGCTGCAGGCACTTGGGGGTCCCTGGGAGGTTTTCAGGGTTAATGGGAGCTTGATGTGGCTGTGCTGTCCCTGCCAATGAGCCACACTGGGAGCTGACCTACATTGAAGGGAGTTACCTGTACAGGACATGATTGGGCAAGTCAGGAAGTCACCCCTCAGCTCTGCTGAGCCTGAATTTGGCTGTATGTCTTTGCTGTGCCCCCATCACCTCCCACAGTTCAAAGGCTTTGAGGACAGGTGGCTGTTGAGCAGAGGACCATGAAGGGAGTTGGGGGAGCCTGGAAAGCATGACCTGAAGGTGGTGGGCTTGTGGAGATTGGCTGAGGGAAGATTCCAGAGCAAGCTGTGCTGCTTAGAGAGCTAAAGGTGACTGAGCCATCCCATCATTGTGGTGGGCTGCCAGTCAGACAAGGGACAGTGACCAGGAGTTGGGTGCAGCTTGTGAGGCTGGGAACTCTGGGGATTAATGCCCTCAGAGCCTGACCAGTGGGGTCTTGTATGCCTCACACAGGGAGTAGCTGACCCTCAGAGGTCCCTTCCAAACAAGATTTTATGGTTTTAGGTGTGCTGTTACTGCCTTATGTCAGTGCAGGTTTACTTTTCACTTCACTACATGAACAGCTGTTTGATGGCACTGTAACTCCTGCTGTTCCCTCCAAAGCCATTAAACTTCTGCTTATTCCCTCCTCCCTCGTTTTTTCTGTTTTACAGCTGGATCATATTGAAGTGAAGTTTGCTTCTGAAGCAGAAGATAAAATCAAAGAAAACTGCTGTCCTGGAAAACCATTTTCCATATTTAGAACTGAGGTAAAATCAGAAATTCAGGTAGTGGAAGTCTTCAAAACTTAATTTAAAACTTGAAAAAAACTCAGACAAAGATAAATGCCATTTAAAAACTTCTATCAGACAAATGAATATTTCTAGCTCTTCTAGCTGTAAAAATGCCATTGATTTCCCTAAATATATCCTAAACCATTGTTATACTCTAGGCTGTATTTTAGAGTTCGGACAGTGCTGGGCTCTTCACTGCCAGGCATGTTCTAAAGGGAATTTATCCCCCAGAAGATTTGTTGGCAGCAGATGTTTATTTGGTTTAGTTTCTTGTTTCCCCTGAGGGATCACAAGCACAGGTTCTCCTTTAAGGTCTGTGTTGTCTCTCACAGCCTGGTGTGTCTGTGTTCCTGGTGAATCCTCAGCCCTCCAACGGCCACTTTTCCACAAAAATGGACATCAGGCAAGGGGACAACAGAGAGACCGTGATCAGGCGCCTGATGAAGATGGACAGAGGAATCAAAGGTAACCACTAGCACAGGTGTACATCTGTCCCACCTGCTGAGATCAACATCTCCAGGAGAGAAGTGGAAGCGAGAGCTGCTGAAGGTTGTTGCTGCTGCAGTAGGTGCAATAGGAAGGGGGTTGTGCTTTTGGTGAAGGATGCAGGAATTGGGTGCAAAGGGAAATCTGGACCTCATCCAAAAGCTCGTGACAGCAGAGGGGTTTTCTTTTCTGTGTCTTTCAGCAGCTTGTATTTGTGTTGGTGTTTGTCTGTAGAACAAAGAGCTGCACGCCGATGGTGTGCACACAGGGTATGACAGGATGTGGGAATGTGCCCCATCTGCCAGCTCCTGCTCAGTGGAAGTTTGGGAATGACTGCAAACAAGGGAGATGAAACAGGGACTCTCTCCCTCTCTTCCCAGAAGGTGTCAGTGTTGGGCACAGGGCTGGAAGGCTGCACTTGCAGGGAGTATTGGCTTAATGATTCCAGGCTTCCCAGGGATTTTTCTTGGTCTGCTTTAGCAGTCTCTTATTAGGGTGCATTTTAATATGGAATTGTATTGAAAACAACTCTTACCTTCCTCTTCCAGTCTCTGCAGCTCATTCCTCAGAAAATGAGGAATAACTGTTCAGTTACTCAAAGCTGTTCTGAGCCAGATAAGGCAAATTCAGTGCTTGGAGTGTGGTATTGGGAGTTGATATTTCTGTGTGGTATATCCCCATTTCTGCTGGTAATTTGCTCTGTAACCACTGAGGGACGTCTTTGTATTGGTGTAAACCTTAATACAACTGTTATTCCCAAGAGAATGTATTTCCTTGGAGCAGGTATGGAAGTCCCAGGGGTTAAGCATTGCTGTGGTTACCTCGGTTGGTGGCCTGTGTGCAGCTGCTGTGGCCTGACCAGCTCTTCTCTCTGTGCAGATCTCTCTAAAGTGAAGCTGATGAGGTTTGATGATCCCGTGCTTGGGCCCCGCCGTGTTCCAGTCCTTGGCAAAGAGGAAGCAGGGAAAACTCCTATCCTGGAACAAGCCATCTTCCACATCGACCTGGCCCAGAGACACGTCCACATCACCGAGAATGGCCTGACAAGGGACATTGGGGACACAATTGTTTACCTGGTTCATTGAACTGGCATATACCTGGCAGTGAGAAGGTTCACCAAGGGACTCTGAAGCATCTGTAATAAGCAAAGAGGAGAATTTGTTGTATTGAAAAGAAGCCCACTCCAACCTGAGTTCGCATGCGAGTTGCCCCTACTCTTTTAAATGGGAATTTAATAAAATTATTTTCCTCTGGCCCTTTGGCTTCTCTTGAAAGGAAACAATTACATTGGGTGTTAACATGGAGACTCTTCAGTTCCAGCTGTAGGCAGGGTGTACAGAAACAAGTGAGGTTTTTTGGAATTCTGCTCCTTCCTCAGGGGAGCTGTTCTGCTTCTCAGCTGGATTCTGCTCTGTCCAAGCCCCATTCCACTGAACGCTTTATGTGGAGAGCTGCCTTCTTCTTGGGGCGGGTGGGCAGGAGGGGTAGGAGGTGTTCCTGGCACATGGCAACTGATATAACATAGGCCATGGAGTGTGGTGATGTCACTTGTGTCAGGCTGGAAGTTGTTCTGCTAGCAGGATGTATGTCTAAGGTCCTGTCACTGTTTATTCTTTCCTGGGTAATGCTGAGGACAGAACTTCTTTTCCTTTCTGGTCTCAAGTACAAAGCAGAGTGAGGAGCCCCATGCTTGGTTAACACTAAATAGTCTCGTATATAAAGAGATAAATCTGTGTAGAAGCCATACAGCTGGTGAGAGAGGAATGCTCACTGTTGCATATCACCCTTTACAATGTCTCTGCAGAGAGCCTTGGGTAGGAATTCCTTGCTCAGGAATTCAGAGTAGTTTATTAATCCCTGCAAGCAGAAGAGAGAATTACTGAGTCTGTGGCACCAGCAGAGCATCCAGAACCTGTATTCTGTTTAAAGCAGCAGCAGTTACTCTTCAGCAGAGCCTTACTGAGTCAGGGGGATTGTGTGACCTTGGGGAATTACTTTCCACTGAAGTGCGGAGCAGCAGAATCATTGCCCATGAACCAGAGCTCCCGGGCTGCCAGGCTGGGGAGATGGGGAGATGGCTTTGGAATGGTCTCTGCTAACCTTTGTTCTGTGCTTCTGAGGATCCCTGATTGGCTCCTGGACTGTTTGAGTGGCAGTGGCAAACCCTGGTGCTGTGGCAGAGCTGGGCTTTGGCTCCATCTGGTTCCTGTGGCACAGGGGCAACTCAGATGCCACTTTTTCTGCTGTTCCTGTATGATCCCTTCCAGTGTCCCCATCCTGTCCCAGGGTGAGTGCTCTGGGCTGCTGAGGTTCTGGAGCCTGAAGAGAGGGACACCTTCAGCACTCAACCAAAACCTCCCACCCTGGAAAAATTGTACTAGCCTGTGAAGTGAGAACAAGCAAATCCTTGAAAGGAAACGGGTATAAAGTAAAACGAAAGGGTAGCTTTGGGCAGGGGTCGTGTTACTTTCTTCTGGGTTTCTTTTGTGTCTTTGATAATGTGAAGAGGAGAAAATCAGCTGATTTGTGTTGAGGCCCCGAGTTAGATTCCAAGGCAGAGAGTTCTGTGGATTTTGTTCTGGCATGGCTGAGCAGTGGGGTGCAGGGGGATGGTGGGAGGTTTGTTGTGCTTCTGGCTGAGCACAGGGGAGACATCCCGGGCAGGGTAAGCAGGGTCAGGGGCTGAACTGAGCTACCCCCGTGCAGAGTCCACTGAAGAATGATCTGGGTGGGATGTATAGGATGGGAAGCTGATTGTTGGTTATGCCATATGTGAACCCTCCTTGCTGCTCCCAGGGGCCCTTGGTGACACCAAGCTTCTGGCCACGTGCTGCTGGGCAAATGGCCTGAGAGCCGTGGGCTGCCCAAACCAGCAGGAGCTGCCGTGCACTGAGGCTGTCCTGGTTCCAACGTTCCAGTGTGGGAGCCTGAGTAATGGTTCCTTTCATCCATCCCCTCCTTCTCCCTCACCCAAACGCCTGGTTTTTAAAAGTAAAGTCCAGGAGTATTTCACAGCAGTCCCTGTCTCTGCTGCTGCTCCTCCCCTTTGGGAAGTTAAACCTGGATACAGCTTTCAGCAACCTTGGTGAATTGAACCTGAATACAATGCTCAGATCTCATACCACAGCAGTGTACTGACCCAGTGGTGGCTTGTGAGCAGAAAATTCCATGCAGATTTATTTGCTGTTGTTGGGAGGGCAGCAGTGACCAGCTCGTTCTGCAGCTGAGCTGCTGATAGCACAGGGCATCGCCAGGGGCTGGGACTGGAAGCTGCACCCTGTGTCCCATCCCTGAGCTCCAGCTGTCCCTTCCCCAGGGACTCACGTCTAACCAGGTATGACAGAGTGAAGTGCTGTGCTCTCCTCTTAGCTGGAGGTTTCAGAGCACTTTAAAAAGGAAGAGTTGAGAAATGCTATGTATGATCCTGTTTACTTGTAGGCTCTTGCTGTGGGCAAAGAGCCTCATTAGTAGCAATCAGGAGCTTGAAAGCAGAGCTCGCATTCCTGGCCTTGGAATCAGGTAACCCCCCTCCTCCCGGTAGCCCCCTCCCTTGTCATCTGTTCCCAAGGGGAGTGAAATTTGAAATAAGAAAGTGAAAATAAACATTCCTGGGTGTTTTTTTCATGCAAAAAGTTTTAATGGTGCCACAGCAGCGGTGGGTGCCCAAAGCTTTCCCAAGCCCCTGTTTTCCCCAGTTTACCCCCAGCCCCCTCCCCAGTGACCCCCAATGCCCCCACCGTGCTGGCAGTGTTGCCAGTGCACGAGGGGCTGTAACCCATTTGGCCCCAATTAATTTAATTGAATTATCTACAGGCTACAGAACTAGGTATTAGTGCTATAAACTTAGATGAATAAACTTCTGAAAACTTAAAATGTCTTTAAACCTTTGCTTTTCATTACAGAAATACAAAATAAATAGCTTGAGGATTAATACAAAACAGGAAAACTAGTATCTTCTTGTTTATCGACTTTTGTCCCAAGTAGTACCTTAAGTTGAAAAAACCTTTTTAAAAAATGAACTTCACTTCATGGAAAAAATATTTAGCATCCCTGAATTTGTACAAGTGTCTCTGAACAATAAACTAAATGTATTTGATTTATTCCTCTACCCATCACCAACTAAGCGAAGGTTATATATCCTACTCTTTCTAAGATTACATGTAAAAATAGTATTTTCTGTTTTCTCACTGATAGTGACCTGGTTGTAAGATTTCCCTGGAGTGTTCCCTGGGCTTGG
>VYZS01048264.1:0-12405 GCA_013400695.1 Neodrepanis coruscans
CATCCTAAGGGAAGCTCATCACCGACACAGTCAGCAAATGTCAATGGCTTTGTAATCCTGTAAAAATAAAAGTAACACAAATAAATATAAATGGTGCAGAGTTTACAATGCAATGAATGTTATTACATGTTTTGAAGATACCTCCACCATTTGATCACAAACTAGTTCTGCTACTTAGGAATGTGCTGATAATTACAAACATACAGTTTCAAAATAAAATTTCATTTAAATATGCTGACAGATACTCCCCAAACAGGTAAGACAAGCTTCTCCCCTCAAGTTTCTATGTATAACAATTTAATTACAATGGCATGCAGTCCTGCCAGTTTTTCTCCCATACTGCAAAGAACACAAATGTGAAGCTGGAGTTCACTGCTGCTAAAACTACTAGAAGCTTTATAGGCTTTGCTTGTCCCTAAAACATAACATAAAATTTAAGACAGCACTATATAATAGATTTTCTCTTTTCAATTATACATTTGCAACTATTAATGATATTCTCTTGCTCCAGACACATTCAAATTACTTCCCCACTCTCAAAAAGAAAAGACAAAGGAATGTCTCTGAAGAGTAGAATAGTAATTAATAAGTAACAGCATTGCTATCTAGCAGCTTAAAATATCACACCCCTATATAGGCAAACTCAATAGACCAGTGGATAACAGAAAACTGAAACAGCATGACAGTGTTGACAGGCACATTGAAAATACTGGGTTCCAAATTTTACAGGAAGACTGTAAACACTTCTCTAGAACATCAAAGTATATAAAAATTAGGAAGAACAAATGATCCCAATAAAAAAGCCTTTACATTCAATCTAATCATATGTATTTCCCAAATCATCATTTTAATCTTAATTAACTGTAGTAAAATTAAAAAAGTATCCTCACTAGTTTCAATGTAATGTTTGAACAGCTCTGCACAACAGATCAAGCTATTTAGCTTAATCATATTCTGTGGATTCTACAACATGTATAAACAGTTTAGTAAGATGATGATGTACATAAACCTGTGCAGCCCTATTTAAAATAAAAATTTTCCAGTACTGACAAATACAAAAATAGTTTACATCATCTAACCACACAAATCCAATGAAGCTGCATTCAAGAAAGAAAAAGTTACTGTGAACTGACGTATGCACTCCTCAGTAATTCATCTAGCAGTCAGGCAGACCTAATATTGCCAAAATACTTCTGATCTCCCTGGAATTCAGGCAAATATTAAAAATACAACGTGCTGCATTTTTTCTTAAACTCCCATGGTCTTGTTCTGAAGACATCATGTTTACAATTTCTCAAAGTAGTCTAGACATCTGCTCCTAAATTACTGCACTATAGACAAGATTTTCTTTGGAATGAGTTATGAGATTTGGTTGCCTGTTACAAAAACATACCCTCACCCTTTATTCATAAATAAAACCTGCACATTATACTCTAACCTTTCACACTACAAAAACTTTAATTCAATGCTCTCCGTATCCTGCCAGGGCTCAGACTTCCAGGACAAGGACAATGTTCACTTTTTGGAGAAGGGAGACTGAATTAAAACCAATGCATCTGGTCTAACCGGTTTTCATTCCAATGTTATAAAGCATATGTGAACAGTTTAATGGATGGTTTTGAAGGAAAATTTGTAAGAGAAAAACCCCAACACATAAAAAGCTATCTTCCAGATATTCAGATCCTTATTAACTTCACATTGCTTATTCTGAACTATAATCAAAGCTGCTCTGATTTGGATTCCTGACAAAGCATAATGTCACATTGATTCTCATTTCAGTCACATTTATACCTATGCAGCTGAACTTTCTTTCAGTGACTCCAGATCAAAACATCAAACTAAGAATTGGAAGTGTCTCCCTGTGTTTTGCATTACTTTAACTAAGTGAACTGAAAAACAACTTTCTGGTTTAACCAGCACAACTCTGAGCACAAGATTAGTTTTTTGCCAGTCCGGGAAGCTAAGGGTTTTCAGAATAACAGATGCAGATACATATACTGGAGGTCAGCCACAAATTACAGCAGTAGACTGATGAAATTAAGTATCTTCTGGAAATACTGCTTTACCCTCTGGGTTTGTTTTTAATTAGCTTAAGGACTACAAAATAGAACAGACCTTTCTGCTTCTGTATAAAGAATTGTACAAGGTACATCTGTTAAAACATTTTGAAGTATTAAAATAAAGACAAAAACTTTTCAAAGCATTATAAAGGCAAAGGCAGACCAAATATGCTGCCACCTCTAATTAAACAAGAAACAAGGCTGCCCCAATCTGTGCTGTTTACAGTAAAGAATAACTAAGGCATTTATCTGTGATCATAGTAGTCAACAATAACCAAGACATTCACCTCTAATCATCTCCTGTTCTCTCCAAAACAAATGGCAGACACTAATAAGAAGCTTCTGAACTTTCAGCTGAAGACAAAAACCTTCTGGGATCAGTTTGCAACATTAACTGGTTGCAGTCACTAGACCTACAGGCCAGGTACAAGTGACAACTGTCCATGCATACCAAGTCTGCATAAACCAAAGAACCCACCACAACTTCAGATTAACTGACTTGCTGATTCTTCATCAACTTGAATGGTTTTTCCTTTCCAAAAGCAATGATGCTCTTCAGTTCTTAGACAACTAACCTTTTGTAACTCTGAAACCCTTCAGAAGGCAAACACAGAATCATGTAAGAAAACTTACATAACACAAATCCTGCACATCAAGCCAAGGGAGAAAAATCTTTAAGCAATGTAGTGCACCTTGGATCTGCCACTTCTAACTCTGACCAAATCATATGTTTTCGTTACAAAGAAATGAAAGTCTGGTATTTGCATGCAGTAAAACAGACACATCTGAAACCCCAAGTTTTATTAACATTTTGTCTGCATCAATTACCAAACTAAACAATTAGAATACAGAAATTAACATACAAAATATAACCAAACAAGTGACAACTCAGGCGTTTTTCCTCCTCATTGCATACTTATTTCATATCTTTATCCACTACAAAACAGAAGAATTCCTGAATACATTATTAGTTTTCTGAATATGCAGCAAGTATTTCTTGAATGCATCAGTTCATGGCGGGGACTGGATGGGAAGAAGAAAATACAGTAAAAGACAATGGCTAAATACCATTTTAGACAAATTACTGCAAAAATGCCCTCAGCTTCAGATACATTGCTACCACAATCTAATTTCAACACTCACCCCTCCCCCCCCTCCAAAACCCACAGAAAACCTTAACCTTTAAATAATAAAGGAATACTTCTGAGTTCAAAGACATACTTCAAATCCCTAAAACGCAGTTTGATGGACAGAGTAGGGCAGCAACTTCCCTGTCATAGAGTTTCAGAACCAGACCACTAAAAACATGAGGCTTCAGAAAATATTAGATAAGATTCTTGGTCTTCCCATGGCCCTGATGGCTGTTGCTGCTTGAAATCCCTAAGTCTAATTGAGTAAAACTTCCCCTGGGAGGAACTAAATTAAGACAAACAGAGCCTGTTAGTCCAAGATCTTGAACAGGAAATCGAAAAGGTGTTTCCAAAGTAGAAACGCTGTTGAAAACTAGCTGCCACTTCTGAAACAATGCCTACATACCTAAATTACATCCAGGGCCACCCTATCTTCCAAACAAGGCCTGGATTAAGAGGAAAGCACTAACCATGAGGGCTAATTATGAAAAAGAACCTCCAAGAAGAAAAGCCACCATCTATAGGAGAGACGGAGGGAAGGATGGAAGAACAGCAGCTGCCAATAGTGGTTTTATTTTTATTCCTGATTTTGGTCAGATCCAACAGTAGAAGCAGAAAATATCTAATAAAATTTGATACTACTCAAAAGACAACTGGGAGAAACATTCCCTTAAATCTGATCTCAGTCTGAATTGCCATCTAGTGGGATAGACAGTTTTGCCTGACAAATGCAGATTACAGATTAGGAAACTGTATTAATTCACATTACAGACCTGAAGAATACCAGGCAATTTAAAAATGAGTAACAGAACAACTAGAAAAGAATTAGCAATCTGATAAATCTAGCAATAGATTATCCAAGGAAAGTATTACGCCAAGTATGTTACTGAAATGTCACAAGGCAAGAAAGAGAGAAGCAAAATGAGAACTCATGCATGTGCTTTAAAGCTGTCAGCCAGACATTTTTTTCTTACCTCCTTTCAAACATGAATTTAAGTTATAGTCATGGTTATAAATTTCAACTAATCCTCTTGTCTTGTATCACAGCCCTTATTCCCTCCAACCAGAGGGTAGAAAGGAGAAAAACTACCAAACACCAAAAAATGAAGAAGGAATGGAAGATGACTTTTTTGTTGCTCCACAGATACCAGCAAGGTCTTTTTACACTGAAGGGGAGAAGGGGTGAGGAAGGGGGGGTGGGAGGGAGGCTGGGGGGGCCACGGTATTACTTCGTTTTTAGAAGTCACACTGCAGTCCTGGAAGCACATCATGGACATCCTCCTTCATCACCATAGCTGTGGCCTGGGCAGTGAGACCGTCTCTGTGAGACTTGGAGAGGGTCTGTGGCCACCCAGCTGTGCCATGGCTCCCCAGCAGCCCCCTCCAAGGAGGCTGCCCTGAAGGGACCACCCGCCACCTCAACAGCCACTGCATTCCACCCCACCAGGGAGGGAGGGACACCAGGCCCAGCTGCTGGGCAGGGAGCTTCTCCACAGTTCTGCTTGGGCAGCACACACCAGTCAGGCACACGCTGTTTGCAGCAAACGCCACCATGAACTCCAGATCCCCTGAGACAGCACTCTGGAGTACACCATGGTTTTTCCTCCCTGTCTGTCCTCCAGCACAGACTCAGCACTTCACAAGCAGCCAAGTCATAAAAACTAATTGGATTTTGGCAAATTACATACTGACTGTTTAGACAAAAGTACAAAGTTCACTAAACTACATGTATCTTTAAAAGATAAAAAGTCCCTATAACCTGCTTCTTAATTGAAATTATATATATCTATATATCTTCATATTACTGCATAATTTAACTTCAAATTCTGAATAAAACAACTTAGCGAACATCTACTCAATCCCTCATTAAAATAAATCCACAATACAGATGGCCAGTAAGAAACTTATACAAATGAGATTTTGTGCTCTGAAAAAAGACTTAAAGAAGGTAACTTGTATTCAGAGTCATCACTGGGGCACATTTCCCTTGGAAATAAAACCATACCCTACAGCAAGGAAATAACAGCACTAGCTCTTCTAAAGGTCACTCAAATTTCTGTCTTTTTAAGGCCACACTATATTTTGCAGCTAACCTCATTATTTTCTTCAAAAAATAAGTAGATGAAAGAGTGCTAATAGTGTCCAATCAGGGTATTTGCTTCAATTAATTTTGCAGTAACATAAGCCAACATAGCATATATCACCATGCAAAACAGAAGGCACAGGGTAGAATTAGCCAGACACTTATATAGTAATGAATCAATATCTCTGAGTGTGAGAAAAATATGTCATCATTATCAAACCTTATTTTTTTTTAATTTAAATTCTGGACAATTAGTGTATGTGAAGCTACATGTAGTGTTTGTGTAAGAAAGAACCTACATGATTTTTTGACTTGGAAGAAGTAACAGCAGTCTATATTGCCCATAAACACCTCTAAGAAATGTACCCGTGGACACTCTCTTACCATTCACTATTCCAGAAACAATAAACATTTACTAACAAGCAACAATAGACAAATAATATACTTCTGTTTTTATCCTTTATCATACTTCCAGAAACCAAAACAGCTAAGAAATACTAGCTTAGTATGTTGAAACATAAAATAAAATGCTATGCCCAATTGCAGGTCTCACATAACTTGTCTGGCTGCTCAAAAACTACTGAAAAAGTTCCACACAAGCAGCCAAGTCTTCCAAGCTGCTATCCATTTCTTAACAGCAGCTATGATCCATATCCAAATTCAGAACACAAATAGGGGAAATTCTTGCTGCAAATAGACCCACATTTCACCTACACAACCAAAACTCATAACCAGGTTACAAGTCAGCACTTTTAAGAAAATGGGTTTTGTTTCTTTTTACAGAGGAAAAACAATTAAAAAATGGGGCAGAGGAGTTAAGTAAGACTGTCTATGAATGCTTTGAAACAAATTTAGTTTATATATGCACAGACAGCCCAGAGTGATACACAACTGTACAAAGCCACCAACCAAAATCTAGGATTAGCAATGAACCAGAGGCAATTGCTGGAGGGAATCACTGAAGAAAGGCCCTGAACAGCAGGTGACTTGGTATCTAAAGCAGAAAACAGAAAAATCTACATATTCCAGATGGAAATAAGCCTCAAGTGAAGGACAGCAGGGATACGTGGCAGATAAGACAGTTAAGGAGGGGAAATGAGGAGACTATATTATACCAAACTGATTTCAAATTGCACCTTCAAATTGAATATGGTCTTAGCTAGAAACTGAAACATGCAAAACACTTACAAGTTTTCTTTTGCCAGCTCTAATAAAGCTCCCTCTGCTACTCAAAATCTCTAAATATTTACAAGATTTTCTCAAGGACTTGCAAAATGGGAGAGACTTAGGGAAAAAAAAGTGTAAGATGCAAAAGCCTAAACTAAAATATAAAGAAAATTTAATGGGGAGTTTGCAAAATTTAAGAAGCAAGCTGAATTCTTCCACCTATATAAGAAGCCTAACATGACATACACCTGTCCAAACACAGCAGACCTCTAAAGCAGTCAAGTAAGCACAGATTCACAGAACCACAGAATATGCCGAGTTGGAAGGGACCCAAAGGGATCATCAAGTCCAACCCTGTGCCCTGCACAGGACCATTCCCAGGAGTCACACCATGTTCCCAAGAGTGTTGTCCAAATACTTCTTGAACTCTTGAACAGGCTGTGACCACTTCCCTGGGGAGCCTGTTCCCCTGGGTAAAGAACCTCTTCCTAACATCCAATCTAAACCTGTCCTGACACAACGTCAGGCCATTCCCTCAAGTCCTGTCACTTGTCACCACAGAGAAGAGATCAGTGCCTGTACCTCCTCTTCCCCTCTCACAAGGAAGTTGTAACTGCCGTGAGGTCTCCCCTCAGTCTCCTCCAGGATGAACAGACCAAGTGACCTCAGACACTCCTCATACGGCTTCCCCTCAAGGCCCTTCACCATCCTCATGGCCCTCCGTTGGACACTCTCTAAGACCTTCATACCTTTCTTATAGTGACCCAAACTGCCACAATACGAGACCACGCCAGTGCAGAGCAGAGCGGGACAATCCCCTCCCTCAACCAGCTGGCAATGCTTTGCCAGATGCCCTCAGAACACGTTTGGCCCTGTTGGCTGCCAGGGCACTGCTGACTCATATTCAACTTGCCATCGACCAGGACCCCCAGCTCCCTTTCCATGGCACTGGCTTTCCAGCATCTTATTTCCCAGTTGAAATCCAGGGTTGCCCCATCCCAGGTGCAGAATCCAGCACTTCCCCTTGTTGAACTTCATATGGTTGGTGATTGCCCAGTCCTCTAATTTGTCGAGGTCTCTCTGCAGGGCCTCCCTGTCTTTGAGGGAGTCAACAGCTCCTCCCAGTTTTGTGCCATCTGCAAACTTAGTATCCCTTCCAGTTCTGCGTCCAGATCAATTATGAAGATCTTGAAGATCACTGGGCTAATATGGGGAGCCCTGTGGAAACCCCACTAGTGATAGGTCACCAGTCTGGTGTCACTCCATTCACTATTACCCACTGTGCTCAACCCGTGAGCCATCTGCTCACCCACCACATGATGTGTTTACCCAGCTGTGCTGGACATTTTGTCCAGAAGCATCTCATGAGAGACAGTGTTCTAGTTTCACTGATTCTGAATCAATGTTTATAACTTTTTAACCAACTTCTGTGAATAACAGCATTTTCCAACTACATGCTACTGGCAATCAAAGTCCTAGTTAGCAAATGCCAGGCATGTAGTTATCCGTTTATTTCTTCCATCCGGCAAACCACAGCTCTGAAACCTTCTGCTGGAGATGACCAAGTCATCCAGCTCTCAGATTTCTATGTCCTCACAACACACTAAAGCCCATTTCTATGTTCAGTTCTGTCTAACAAACTGCTTGACAGTCACAGAATCAGGTTGGAAAAGACCTCTGAGATCATCAAGTCCAACCTTTATCCCAACACCACCCCGTCAACCAGACCATGGCACTAAGTGCCACAGTGCCACATCCAGTATCTTCTTAAATATCTCCAGGGACTGGGAATCCACCACTTCCCTCAACTGCCTGTCCCAATGCCAGGCAGCCCATTCCAGTGCCAGCTGTATCCTTAGTTTTGCAAAGACTCTTCTGGCTTGAGAATATAAATTCCTGCATAGCTTCCTTCACCCACCAGTTAACTAAACCATTGTAGAAGAGTCAGTGGGAGAGTTGTTAAGCACTTCAACCTTAGACAGAAGGCTGCATATGTGCCTGTGCATAAGCAAATACATATACACACCAAATCATTCACTTCTGACTGCTGGTCACAACCTCTGTATGCAATTATCAGATGAAGAGGAAACACCTGCACTTTCCTAATGGAAGTCATCTGAGCAAAGGTGCATCTGCAAAATCCTCCCAGCAAGTTCTTAGTAATAAGCCCTTTGCACATGAACAAGACTAATGGAAGGAGTTCAAAGCAGGAAGGCAATGTAGCATACAGGAAAAGGAGACCTCCAGCAGGCAAGGAGCAAAAATGGAACACAAAACTCCAAATGCAAGTCCATGAAGTTCCATATGTTAGAAGAATAGGAGGCATCAAAAGAAGCTTTACATCTCAGTAAGAAGTAATTAAAATGGTCTTAAATGCTGCAAAACCCTATCATGCTACTGCATGAATATCTCCTGAGGACTCTTGCAGGATCACTTAAACTTGTTATCAAAAAAGATTAGCACACCCTATTACACTGCCTCTTTAATTTCTAGTTTATTAAAGGGTGTTGGCTATGACTGCTCACTACAGGAGTACAGAAGCAAAAGGGTAAAATTCTTCAAAATTGTCTGCCCACGTACTATGTTCTCTTGCTAACCTCATGTGTCCTAAATCCAGACAGATTACACCAGCATTAGCTGACTACTTTGTTACCCTTAAACCTGACTTTGCTAAACTAAACTTTTCTTAGAAATTTTGACCTCTATGTGATTACAGCAGAGATTTTTCTACAACATTCTAACAGCCATTGGTAATTCAAGGTTCTGTACATTTGTAATGGTTATTTTTGCACTGCTTGAGGCACTCCCCTCCCTTAAATTTATCATTCTTCTTTGCCAATTAGCCAGATCAGAGATAACTAAATATATGTGTGTGTATGCATATATCTATCTATACACACACACACAGAAGCAATTGATTTCTACAAACACAAGATTTATTGACCTGCCCAAATACTATTCAAGTGTCAAATGACAGAAGCTTAACTTAAACATTCATCAGTAAAGAAAGACTGGGAAACACTTCTGTGAACACTTTAAACCACTTTAGACAAGTCTCAGTCAGCAAAACAGAGAATCTTTCATTCACTGGTAACCTTTGGGCTGACTACAATGCAAGTAGTTGAAGATGCAAAGAGGTTAACATCAGAATCTTGACGTATACATGCAATTACATCCCAATGCTTGTTAACTGAAGAAAATCCTTCTCATACACTAAGAAGGTCCATCACTCTAGAAAACATGCCAACAAACATGATGCTAAAGGGACTTTTATTTCTGTCGTCAGAGACAAACAGTGTTTCAGGCTACAGCTAGTGTTCCCCTAGAGGTAAATTGAAGATTAATGAGATTAGAGACAGACATCTGTCTATGTGCACAAATGAGTCCAGCACTAATAGCAGTGAAAATTTAATTAATCTGATGTTTTAAAATATTTTGAGCTCCAATCCTTCAAAAACTTACTATATTTGGAATATATTAAATTAAATTTTATTGAAATTAATTTCATGAAACTTTTTTCACTAGTAAGTATTATTAAATTTTATTAATAAAAGAGAAAACTCATTTTAAAAGTTACCAGAAACCCTTGCTAAAGAAATGAAGCAGAAAGTAACAAACAATGGGAGGAAAAAGTAAATGCAACTGGACTGAGTATAAAACAATGGTTGGAAAATATATATTCAAGACACCATTNCTATTCAAGTGTCAAATGACAGAAGCTTAACTTAAACATTCATCAGTAAAGAAAGACTGGGAAACACTTCTGTGAACACTTTAAACCACTTTAGACAAGTCTCAGTCAGCAAAACAGAGAATCTTTCATTCACTGGTAACCTTTGGGCTGACTACAATGCAAGTAGTTGAAGATGCAAAGAGGTTAACATCAGAATCTTGACGTATACATGCAATTACATCCCAATGCTTGTTAACTGAAGAAAATCCTTCTCATACACTAAGAAGGTCCATCACTCTAGAAAACATGCCAACAAACATGATGCTAAAGGGACTTTTATTTCTGTCGTCAGAGACAAACAGTGTTTCAGGCTACAGCTAGTGTTCCCCTAGAGGTAAATTGAAGATTAATGAGATTAGAGACAGACATCTGTCTATGTGCACAAATGAGTCCAGCACTAATAGCAGTGAAAATTTAATTAATCTGATGTTTTAAAATATTTTGAGCTCCAATCCTTCAAAAACTTACTATATTTGGAATATATTAAATTAAATTTTATTGAAATTAATTTCATGAAACTTTTTTCACTAGTAAGTATTATTAAATTTTATTAATAAAAGAGAAAACTCATTTTAAAAGTTACCAGAAACCCTTGCTAAAGAAATGAAGCAGAAAGTAACAAACAATGGGAGGAAAAAGTAAATGCAACTGGACTGAGTATAAAACAATGGTTGGAAAATATATATTCAAGACACCATTCTTTTCAAGCCTTGGAACAAAGTGATGTGTAGATAAGTGCCAAAAGAATATGCATACCATGACTTCACATACATCCTATTCAAAACAAATTATGAGGTAAAACAGTAAACAAAGGCTTCACACCCAGAAATGTCTACACTGCCATCTAATATTAGAAATCCAAGACAAGAGTTTCTCATTTAACCTTTCAGAACAACTTTGTTCCTTCTCCTCTTGCAACCCATGTGAAAACAGTGTTATACTCATCCTGCATTTTTCCTAAAAGTACCACATATGGCATTTTTCAAACATGTTAAATTATCATGTTCCTAGAAGTTTTATGGACTCTTGTACTATTTCTATGTAATGTCCTCTAACAGGCTACTGTGCTGCCATGCACTGACTTTGCCTGTAGAGCACAGAAATTTTGCCTTGTAAAAGGCCACAGCTCTGGCTCCAAGCCCTCCCCAGTGGAGTGGGTGCCCATGGGCAGAGAGGGAAACACTGCACTCCAGCAGTGCCCTACCACACTGCAGATTTGTAAGGAAGGCTTTCCAGACTGCTTCTCAAGTTTCTGAACTGCATCAATAAAGCAATACTTTACACAGGAGTTAAAGAGTACAACTAATGCGACGCTCACACAGGATCCAAGGGCACTGTTTCAATCTCTTGCCTGAAGAGTTACTAAGCTTTACTTAGCACTAAGCAACTGAAGTGGAAATATGTTGACAGGATCTTTGATGCTTTTGGTTTCAGAGCTCATTTCTTGTAAGAAGTGATCTATAGCAGTCACCTCGTTATTTAAGGTTTTTCCACTCTTCCAGGAGTAACAGATTCTTAGTCAAGCACATATGGATGCATGTTTAAGCTGCCTAGAAGTAGTGATGGACAAGTCATTAATTAGTGACTATGGTGTACATTAGCATACACATACAGACATCTTCCACCTACCCATTCATTTAGAAGCTCCATATTTTAACCTGTATTACAAATACAGGTAATGGTTACCATTAAGCTGTTAAAAGTGGTTTAAAAATAAACTTATTAAAGAAAACTGTGCTTAAAATGTATCTTATATTCTAAACATATCAAGAGACCTAACAAGAGAAAAAAAAATCTTTGCTGCTTTTATACCAATAGAGCAAGAACCTCCTTGCAAAGTAAAATAATTTCTTTAAGGGAAAAAGCAATGGTTCTGCAATGATTTGCAGCCTTGATACATTTTCTCTTCCACAGCTCTCTTTGTCTTCTCTTTAAAATTACAGATATAGCTGCCAAATTATTTACACTTTATAACGTGCAGTTTATACAATTTCTAAACTTTTGATCCTCAATATTCTCAATCTACCAGTCTTGAAGAGAAATTCATGTTATCTACAAATATATAATAACAGAATATGTTGAGTTGGAAGGGCCCCAAAGGGATCACCAAGTCCAACCCTTAGTCCTGCATAGGACCATTCCCAGGAGTCACACCATATGCCTGTGAGTATCATCCAAATACTTCTTGAACTCTGTCAGGCTTAGTGCTGTGACCACTTCCCTGGGGAGCCT
>VYZS01048265.1:0-17295 GCA_013400695.1 Neodrepanis coruscans
ATGTGTGCATAAGCTTAACTAACTGATAATAGTAGAGTAAGAAGTGTGTGCCAATAGTAATAGAGTTAGAAGCGTGTGAACAGTTAAANTTAACATTATCCATTGTCTCTGCAGTGTCTCCCAACAATCTTTTGATTCTTGCCAAGGCTCAGTAGATTCTGAAGTGATATCCTACAGCTTGTCTGGGAAATCTCAATGCAGATGGAAGCTGGCTGCTATATGTGTTACTGTTGGCAGTGACTATATAGTTAGAGAAGTATTAGCAGTTTTTTAAATAGGAAAAAATCAGATTTACTAAACTCATTTATTTGTGAGTGACACAAAATTTATTTACCCTAAAATCATTACCCTAATTTATTTAGGTAGATAGTTCAAAGGCAGTAGCAAAAGAAAGCTCGAAGACATTTAAAGTACACACTCTGATGAGGAGAAATTGGTGACCACTTAAAATAATGGAGTTTTAAATACTTTGGAAAGTGCTTCTGGACACTGTGAGTATATGCTAGGAATATGAGGAATATGTGAGTATATGCTGGAGAATTTCTGTGTTGTAGGATTTTTGGAGGGCAATAGGCCCATGCACAACTCAGCTTTTTGATGAGAGGACAAGCTGCGTGGCCTAGCTTTCTCATGAGAGAGGTATGCAGCAAGATATGCAAAGACAATTCGGCCTAACTTTCTGGTGAGGAAAGAATGCATATAAGGACAATTTGACCTTGGTGCAAGAAAGAGAAAAGTTAAACAAGAGAAGAAAACAAGTCCAGAGCTGCAGGTGGACCAGGCCAACCACAACCTGCTGTGTGATTAAGAGAGTATAACCAATTAGAATGTACAGACAATGTGTGCATAAGCTTAACTAACTGATAATAGTAGAGTAAGAAGTGTGTGCCAATAGTAATAGAGTTAGAAGCGTGTGAACAGTTAAAAATAGTATAAAATAAGTCTGATGTTTTGAGTAAACAGCTTCACTGGATCATATTGGTTGTGGTGTGATGACCCCGAGAGAAAACCCTCCGCAAGTATATGCTAGGAATGCTGGGAAACAGTTCCTTTATGGGAAAGAGTCACTGGAATATGTCCCAACAGGGTCTTATCCATCCCTCCCTAACAGTGCCCACCACGGTCTACCAGAGAGTTAAGATGAGGGGGAAAAGAAAAAAGGAGGGAAGAGTGAAGAGAATGTTGGAACGGTAGCTGGAACGGTAGTTGGAACTGTTACAAATGTTATTCTAGGAGAAAGGGAATGTGTATGGTACTGGAAGGTGCAATCTACATCCTTCTCTGAAGTATTATTCCAAGTACTTCCAAAGTGAGGGAGGAGGGGGAAAAAATCCAAACCAAAAAGAGATAAAAGAGGAAGGGGAAAACAAAGGAGAAGACACAGAAAGGGAAGGAGGTGAACCAATCATTCCCCACTGAGTATTCTCCATCTGAGGCCATGAATATGCAAGTGAGTATCTGAACAAACATTATCACTGACACAGATTCCCTTCCACAGTATGTTTGTGTTGCCATGCATATGAATAATTGCATTAGTTAGGCAGAAGGTCTGGTTCCCATATTTTACATACATCTATATTTTATCTGTGCCTATGCTTTGCACTCCAATCATATGGTGTTAGAAGCATCCATTCGTCTTGTTTCTTTCCAGTGAAAACTACTTTTTTATATTCCAGCTGACCCAATGACTAAAATTGGAGTAGGAATAAAAAGTGACAGCTCAAGCTAAGTCTGGACAGGAGAGAGGCAAAAGGAAAGCATTTTAGTGAAGTGATGGAAATAGGTAATCTGCCATCTGCTAGACCATGTTTAATTGTACATCTGCATAGAAACAATCACTTTCCTCTGTCTTATCTCCTGCCCCTTTCTCTTCATGTAAGCTTCATTACTAAAATAGGTAGATACATAGACAAAATGACGTGAGACTCTTTCCCAGCTGGGGGGAACATGACACAAGCATATAGTTCTAGCACTTTCTATGACATTTTTGTTTGGCACCAGTCACAGTGTCAGGGCTGCTCCCAGCCTTCAAGTATCCAGGGACTGATGTATTGTAATGGTATCCAGATCCTCCACATCATTGTCATCAGCTGCCTGCCAGCAGATATATTTAAGTGGAAAACTCCTAAGAATCTGGCAGAGCATGCACGTCCTGGACTACTCAATTTTGGAAGCCTCACCATTCTAACTCTGAGGTCAGGATAAGCACTTGCTAATTTTTAACTCAGAGTAAATCCATTTTTGCAGATAATACATTAATTCACTACTGAGCAGAAGGCCAGCACTGTAGTAGTTAAATGCCATTTATGCTTTATCTGAAGATTTTAATGGGACTTATTTGGTCTATGATCTCGGCCTGGCCTTGGCACAAGGGTTATTTTCGCCCTAAATGAACTACGGAAGGGCTGACAACATTCTCTGGAAGAAAACCAGCAAGAAGTCATTACTCTTGGGATAGCTGTGAACTCCAGGAGAGTCAGAGAAATATTTCCTTCTTAGGGAGAGAGCAGTGTCATATAAAGGAGGTAACACAAGTGCAGGGTTTATTGGCAAAGCTAAGAAAGAAAGAGTAACTCAAAGGTGTTTACTCACACTCAATAAGCAACATCTTCATAGCTTTGAATACTGTTAATGTCTGTTCCTTGCTTATAGTTTAAACAATTTTCACAAACCATTTAAGTCAAGATGATAAAAATGTCCCATCCTGTAGAGCACATCTATAGAATGGATGTATCCTGTACCAATAAGAATCAGAATAATTTAGGTTGTAAAAAAAATCATTGAGCCCAACTGTTAAACAAGCACCAACAAATCTATCAACAAACCACGTCTGCATGTCTTCAAAACACCTCCAGGCATGGTGACTCAACCACTTCTCTGGGCAGCCTGTTCCAATGCTTGACAACCTTTTCTGTGAAGAATTTTTTTCCTAAGATTCAATCTAAGCCCGTCCTATTGCAATTTGAGGCCATTTCCTCTTGTCCTCTCACCTGTTACTGGGGAGAAAAGACTGAACCCAACTTGGCTACAACCTCCTTTCAGGTAGTTGTGGAGAGTGATAGGTTCACCCCTCACAGGACTTACTCTCCAGACTCTTCACCAGCTCTGTTGCCCTCCTCTAGACTTGCTTCAGCACCTCAATATCTTTCTTGCAGTGAGGAGTCCAGAACTGGAACCAGTACTTGAGGTGTGGCCTCACTGTGTCGAGAACAAGGGGACAATCTCTGCCCTGGTCCTGCTGGCCATACTATTTCTTATACAGGCCAGGATGCCATTGGCCTTCTTGGCTACTTGGGCAACCTGCTGGCTCATGTTCAGCTGCTGTTGACCAGCCCTCCCAAGTCCTTTTCTGCTGGGCTGCTTTCCAGTCACTCTGCCCCCAGCCTGTAGCACTGCACGGGGTGGTTGTGACCCAAGGGCAGGACCCAGCTCTTTGCCTTGTTGAATCTTGTACAGTTGGCCACAGATCAACCCCATCTCTCCAGATCCTTCTGAAGAGTCCTCCTGCCCTCCAGCAGATAATTCACACCCAATCTGGGGTCATCTGCAAACTGAATGAAGGGGCACTCGATCCCCTTGTCCATTGACAAAGGTATTAAACAGCACTGGCACCAATACCGAGACCTGGGGAACATCACTTGTGACTGCCTGCCAAGTGGATCTAATTCCGTTTACTACTCTCCAGGCCCAGCTGTCCAGCCAGTTTTCTACCCAGCATAGAGTGCACCTGTCCCAACCATGTAGTGCCAGGTTCTCCAGGAGAATGTAGTGGGAGACAGTGTCAAAGGCTTTGTTAAAGTCTAGGAAGAAAACATCCACAGCCTTTCCCTCATCCACTCAGTGGGTCACCTTGTCATAGAAGGAGGTCAAGTTAGTCAAGCAGGATCAGCCTTTAACAAAATCCTGTTGACTGAGCCTGATCCCCTTGTTGTCCCTTGGTTGTCCTAAATATGTTGTGTGGCACTCAGGATTATCTGCTCCATGATCTTCCCCAGCACCGGAACCAGGCTGACAGGCCTGTAGGTCCCTGGTATCCTCCTTCTGACCTTTCTTGTAGGTGGGTGTCACATATGCTAACTTCCAGTCAGATGGGACCTCCCCAGTTAACCAGGACAACTGGTAAATGATTGAAAGTGGCTCCATGAGCTCTTCTTCTAGCTCCCTCAGTATTCTTGGGTGGATTCCACCTGGACCCAAATACTTGTGCATATCTAATTGTTATAGCTGGTTACTGACCATTTCCCATTGGATTATAGGGGTTTCATTCTGCTCCTCTTCCCTATCTTCCAGCTCAGATGGCTGAGTACCCACAGAAAAACTGGTCTTACTATTAAAGACTGTGGCAAAGAAGGCATTAAGTACCTCAGCCTTTTCCACATTCTTTTTTAGTATGTTTCTCTCTGCATCCAGTAAAGGATAAAAATTCTCCTTATCGTCTACTTTGTTGTTAATATATTTACAAGATTTGCTTATGATTTTTTTTTAATTTACTGTCTTTTACAGCAGTAGCCAGATTAAGTTCTGTATTGGCTTCGGCCCTTCTAATTTTCTCCCTACATAAACACATGACATCCTTACTCCCGAGTTCCCTCCCCTTTCTTCCAATGGTCAAAAACACTCCTTTTTGTCCTGAGTTCCAGCCAAAGCATTCTGTTCCTCCAGGTCAGTCTTCCTCACTGGCTCATCTTCCAGCATATGAGGACAGTCTACTCCTATGCCTTGAAGATTTCCTCCCTGAAGAACGTCCAGCCTTCCTGGACTTGTTTGCCTCTCAGGATTGTCTCCCAAGGGACTCTGTCAGCCAGGATCCTGAAAAGGCCAATGTCTGCCTCCTACAAGAAAGCAGTTCTGCTGACCCTGCTCCTTATTCCAAGAATCAAAACCTCAATTATTTCATGATTGCTCTGCCCAGGGCCTCCAACCACCACATCACCCATCAGTCCTCCTCTGTTCGCAAACAGCAGGTCCAGTGGGACACCTTCCGTAGTAGGCTCCCTCACCAGCTGTGTCAGGAAGTTACCTTCCATGCACTCCAGAAACCTCTTAGACTGCTGTGTTGTATTTCCAGCAGACACCCAGTAAGCTGATGTCCCCCATGAGAACAAGGCTAGTGGTTATGAGACTTCTCCCAGCTGCTCACAGAACATTTTCTCTGCCTCTTATCCCTGGTGGTCTATAAGAGACTCCCACCATGATATCTGCCTTGTTGGCCTTCCCCTGATACTTGTCCATAAACACTCAATCTTACTGTCATTATTATTAAGCTCTAGACAAACAAATCCCTAACATACAGGGCTACTCTACCACCTCTCCTTCTTGCCTATCCCTTCTGAAGTGAATGAAGACATCCATTGCAGCACTCCAGTTGTGTGAATCATCCCACTCTGCTGCCATGATGGCAACTTTGTCATGGATTTCCTGCTGCACCACAGCTTCCAGCTCCTCCTGTTGGTTGCCCGTGTAATGTGCACTGACACAGATGCACTTCAGTTGGGCTATTGATCCCGCCACCTTTTTGAGGGAAGAAGCCTTAATTCCTGCCAGACCATTGTCAGGAAGTTCTGTCATTTCTTACACATCAATAAACCCTCATGTCTTTGCTGCTAAGGATCCTTTAAAAGGAAAATTTATTATTTGATTGTTTTTTAACTGTATTCTCCAGTCCCGTGCACTTGATTGTCATCATCTAGAGCCATACCAGCCTCTGGGTAGCACTTTTTTAGCAATTCAGAAGATTTATGTGTCTGTTGCTATTCTGAATGCCATTCTCTGAGTAAGAACAGAGCACTGAAACTTCCTTTTGAGCAGTGAGGGAGGAGGAGGAAAGATTAAAGGAGATCATGTGCTTCTTACATAAAATTTGAGGAGCTGATGAAAAACAGTTTGATTAAAATATTATTGAAAGGATGTTCAGTGGCATGCCTGAGGCTGATGTTTTTGAATGACATAGTTGCATGGGGAGGAGCGAGGAGTTTGGTTGTTGATATTTCTGTTGTTTTTTAAGAATATTAATACCTAATCTTGCAAGCTGCCCTCCAGGAAATCCTGGAGGGATGAGTAGTGCACTGCTACAATGACAGTGTCCCTTTGCAGTAGTTGGTTAAGACTGCACTAAATTTAAATCCTTGGTTGAGAATATTTGTAGTCAATTCGAAATGTAGTTCTCCCTTACATTAGGGCTACTCTATATCACTCTGGGAATATAAAATGTATTTTAAGTGAGTGTAAGTGTAACTTTTAACCATTATAAACAGCTTTGCATTTTACAGCAGTTTAAAGCCTTGGGGTAACTGAGAATCTGGATTTCCAATGTATAAGTTATGGTCAAACCGAAAATTATTGAAGACTTTTGTATTTCGTAAAGTTACCACTAAGCCAACTTGAATAAGTTATTTACATCTAACTCAGTATTGTAATTTTATTCATTATTGCTCCTTAAACTCTATGGCAATATCCAGGTTTCAGTGTTTGACTTTGTAAATATTTGGGAATTTTACAAACACACAGTCAGAGATTAGGTTGTTCTGTCCACTTTTTTCCATTCCAAAGTTCCTAGGAAAAGACAGCACAGGAAGTCAGTATGGAAAACACTTTCTAGTCCATTGTTCCTTTTCATATTCACTATGCTTCTTTAAATAATACATCACAAGACGTATTCTTGTTCTCTATATTCTGAGAGGTTTTGGCAACTAAATTAAAGTTTTTAGTATTTATTCTTTGAGCATCAACTTATTGTGATTCATTATTTCACTCTTAGCACCAGTTATGGTTTGTTACCACTGAACCCTCAGCTGGCACTGATAGCACTAGAATAAATCATTTACTCCAGGATGTATTCCATGCACGTTACTTTTAAAGTGGCAGGGATTTAATCTATACTGTTTTCTGGCCATAAAGGAAGAAAAAATAAATAATAAATCATGGCATCTTTATGAGAACAAATAAGGCTTACTCTTGCAAAAACAATTATACTCATCCCTTTTTGTTCTTGTGTCTCTATCAACAGCACTGCTCCTGAAAAAGAAGGCAGAAGAGCATCCTGGGCACTAACCATATTGAGTGTCATGTCTTCAGGATCTCTTCAGCTGCTTCTGCCACCAGTAAGCTTTTAACAACGCATCAGAGTTAAATGAACTATATATTAGATACTTAGAATACAAAATGAACATGTATTTTGTTATTTTGCGGTTCCCATTTTCTTCAAATATTAGTCCTTTATCGCAACAGGTATTGGTCTGTCATGATGTTTGTTACGATGCACTGCATGAACATCTTTAACAAGCAGTGAGCTTTCCTTCTATTCCTTTTTTAATTTATATTTTCTGGAAGATTTTAACATTCACTGCGATAACATCCTAAAGTCCATTGTGAAATCTGTATTCTGTAGTCTTCCATTAAAAGCAATGTCTAATTAACAACCAAAGCCTGGAGGATGAACTCTCTGGGAGCAAATGACTAATTCTTGATAGCAGGGCTGTGGTTTTAAGTTGTTGCCAGCGTCTCAAGAACAGTTCGATGTTGGAAGGGTCCTGTGTAGAGCTAAGCGTCGGACTCTATGATCTTTGTAGGTCCCTTCCAACTCAGCATATCCTGAGATTCTTTCAGTTTCACAAAGTACTGGCATAGAGCAGAGGAGGTAGCTGCTCGGTAGCTGCTCCTCATCACTCTGCAGAGGCTCGGGGATGTGCACACCAGTAGGGGGAGATGAGGGGATATATTTCCACTTCTGGGAACCTTGGCACTGTTGTCTGCCTTCAGATACAACTATTTCTTCTACAGTAATGCATTTTCACTTTACAAACTTGTAGTGCTTAATTAAAAGCTATAATTTTAAACTCATATAGGCAAATCAGTGCAGTGTTCTATTGGATGCGTAAGTTGAGTTAAACCTGCTGCTTGCACCAGTACATTTATAGGGACAAGCTACTCCTGCAGATCGAGTTTTAAGTCAATGCACATTTAACCACACTATTGGGCTCTGCCTGGGCTACTAGCCCTGCAACTGGATGCAATAGGGCAACTGGGATTGTGGCCCAGCTGTGCAGGAGCTAAAGCTTGGCCAATTTCCTCTAATAGCAGATGTGTCAGGCAACTCCACCAGTTGCTCTTGGCAGTCTGCAGTGCCATTTGGCTGTAGTTTTGCTTCTGACTCTCTTGCCTTTCATTCTTGTTTGCTTAGTCTTGATTCCTGGTTCCTGCTTCCTCTGTGTTATGCTCCTATACTTCACCTTATCCCAGACTTGACTTATAATAGGGACTCTTTGGTTTTTCAACTTCTGGCTTCATGACTTTCTGACTATGCTTTTCAATTTGGGATGACTCCTTCCATCTCTGGTGTCTTGATTTATACTTATGCTGATTTCACTCTACTTGTATCCAAGCTTAATTCTAACCTGGTCTTCACCTTTGGACTTACTGAAGTAGTCTTATGAAAGTACATGCCTCTTAAGAAATCTGAAACTGCAGTGGAAGAAACTTGTATTTAGCTTGCTTCTCAGATGTACTGAAATGGGAACAGATGTGGAAGTCCTCTTGAATCTGCACGCTGTCAGGGATTACAAGCATGACTTGTGGATCAGTTTTGCACCAGACACTTAATCTGAATGCAAATATTAATTCGCAGCCTCGGATGACCACAGTTATGCTTCTTTTATATTGAAACCTGTTGTAAGCAGGCTGGTTTTGGTAGGGGGTATCACTATTTCCACGGCTCAAGGTTATTTTTCTCTCACTTGTGTTCTTTTCTTTTACTATTTGTTGACTTCTCAAGTGTCAGTCAAGCTCTGTATAACTGTTCATGGCACCAGTTGTTACTGTTTTCCATATCGATTCAGCATCTTGGAATTTGTAGCTAACCTGTATTCTGGATGCCACTGCTTGCATTTTATTGCAGTACAATTCATTTTGGTATCATCAATTCCATGACTCTCTGTAGAATTATCTATTTTGCTTTGCTTTCTAAACCAGGCACAGTATCATTAACAGTGTGCATAAATTCTGCTAAAAGCTTCAGAACCAAATCCAGAATCTGTATAATTAGCCAAGCCAAAAGCCCAACAGATGTATGCCAGGGGAGAACATGCAAAGCTCCAGAGAGGCTGATGATGCAACAGGTCAAGTGCCTGCATCGGATGCATGAAGACCACATGTGAGGAAAGGAGAGGATACATTTAGTGATGGATTATCTGTCTGTGTTCTGCCATCTGAACTTTCCATCTCTTTGCAAACATAGACAGAAAACACTTGGATGATAAAAAGAACTGTTACTTGCTCCACGCCCTTTACCTATCTCCCTCTTATCTACTGAGGTAGAGTAAAAGTGGGAAACCATTTGTCAAAAAATCCTCAGACAGTCCCCACTGATGGTGATCTAAATTGCTACATGATCTTTTCTACAGACTTTCTACATCAGGGTGAATTTCCTCTCTTGGATAATATAGAACCACATGACATGTGGAGTACTGATAAATTATATTTGTTTTCCAAGGCTAGTACACAGCATTTGGCATCAAATTTATTTTAATCAAATATAGATGAATCTAGTTCTAGTTTTAGAATTATTAAGTGCTAGTAGTCCATGTTGTGACTGTGAACTGTAACACAATATTGATTCCACTATGGAGCATCTCCTGAAGACATACTGTCAACACAGACTAGTATGTAGTGGGTTTAATCTTGTAGACAACTATGTTATAGAGACTATGGCCTAGGCAGTAGATCTATATACAGGGATGTTAACAATCCCCAGTAATTTTTATATTGAAGGGAAGTAAACCGAAACAATTACAAATCTCTCTTAAAAGAAAAATCAGGAAAATCATCAGTGAAGGCAGCACCAATATCCAGACTAACCTCATTGCACACATTTTCCATCCACTCATCATAATACCCAAGAGCCCTCCCTAATTTCCCCTTACTTCCAAGATACTGTCAAACTTACATTTATTATATGTGAAGCCAGAACTTCCAGAGGCTAAAACTAATGCGTGAAGGACAGAATCCCTGTAGCTAGAACAGTTTTTCTCTAATAATAATTAAAATTTTAAACACTATCTCTTAAAATCAATACTTTAAAACGGTATCATAATTAGTTGAGTCAGTGTGCAAAAATACGGTTACATTTCCAGAAAAATAATAATCTTCACCTTGCAGCTGAAATAGAGTCAAAACAACTTGACTGCTAATTTTTTATGGGACCTATGACACAGTTTGGAATCTGTTAGTTTGTATGTCTTCATGAAAGTCTGGCTTAAAATTACTGGCTTGTCATTGTGTGGGCATTTATTCCTTCTTCCACTTCAGCTGGATGCTGCTACTTTCCAGAGCTGCTGTGTGCTTAAAAGAATTGCCACGTTTCAGCTAAAATGGAAGAGTTGCTCCTCTGAGGCAAAGAAGTGGGTACTGACTTATTCCACTATAAAAAAATTCTCTCTCCCCTGTTCTCATAGAGCTTGTCTTCAAAATCGGTAATCAGAAGTGACCGTTCTCAGGGAGATCAGAGCTTCCAATGCATAATGCTGGGTTTCTATTCTACTCAGGGATGAAATGACTAATGATACTACTAGGGATTAGTGATGCAAGAGGTCAAGTGTGTAAGAATTCTCCCAGAATCCACTGACTGTCTCCTTTTCATTCAAAGATGTGATCTCCATGTTCTCCTCCCACTATCAAATGAGAAAAAGGAATCTAACAGGACTCAGATCCCTTGAAAAAGAAATCCCTCTGTGATACAGGAATATGAGAAAATCTGAAGGACCACCTGTGTAGGTAGCTTTAAAGGGCAGATGTAAGTCATAAGGAATAGTTACACAACTTTTACTACTAATACAGTTCTGAAACACAGAATATTTCTAGTCTGTTACCATTATGAGAGAACAAAGGTGCTGTTTGGTGATTTTTCCCTTTCTTCCTTTCACTTCCTCACAGCAAGGATAAGGATTTTGCTCCTGAAACAAGTCATGGGGTTAAGATTTCAACACATCATGACAGAGTAGTCATGAGGTCTTACACCTGTGATCTGAATCTTAGCTGCATCATACCTTGAAGAAATGGTGTGATACGAGGTGTTTGGCAGTGGTACTAACCTGTGTCGTCTGAAGAAAAAACTTATCTGAAAGCTTATCTGAAAACTCTTAAAGAATAAATGACCTGAAATGGAGGTTCTACCTTGGAAAAGAAGACTAAAGCATTCAACAGATGAATAATCAAGACCCTCCACAAGATAAAGAACTTTACCTAACTTGAATGGCGTATTGTAATTGAAAACTAGAAGCCAACACAAACTGTTAAAAAAAGGAAGTCCTATATAGCTTTCAGGATTAATACAAACATGCTGGAGCTGTGACACTGGATGTCCTTACATAAGCAGAAATAACAAGGATACTTTCTTGTTAAAAAATCAAAGCTGAAGTCTTGTCCTGTGACTAATGGGGGAGCAAGCATAAGCTGGAGAGACCCAGCCTGTTACTGCAGCCTATCAAGATGAATCCAGATGACTCACGCAAACAGCCTGCAGTCACAGAACGGATCCAAACTGGTCCTCCACATCTCATGAAGTTGTGGCCCACAAGGTGTGGGCAATACTGGCCATACTGCATTCCTAACATGCTGCTTCTCCTTCTGTGTCCAAGTGCCGAGTGCCGCTAAGCAGCACTTCTTGGCAGTGGGGATGAAGATGGAGGCTTTTTTCTTGTCCCGATTTTCTGTGCACTTGGTGCTTTGAAGTATACTTTGTTTGAAGTATGCCTAACATATGGGGAGATTTCTGCACACTTGTCATGGGCTTCAGGGTTTTTCTGGGCATATATATAAAATACCCTTGCTCGAGCACTAGTTCTGTTTCATATTCTTGTGTTACAATTCCGGTATGAATCTCATATGGCAACTTTATTACCCAGCTAGTTTGTGCTCCTGGGACAAGAGGACGGTCACACAGCACATGGAGCTCCCCATGGTCGTTGGAACAAGCTGAGAACTCATGCTGTTGCACTGAATGTCAGTCACATACAATGTCTTCCCATGTTCAGTGAAAATACCACAAAGACAGCCAACAAAATGTCCCCTAAAAATGTCAGGCAAATCAAAGCCGAGAGTATGTGTCATAACTGCCTTCTTATTTTCTTTGTGGCTTTCTAAAGCAATAGTATCTGCTAAGCAAGCAACTTGTACATCACCCTGGAGGGAAACGGGAAGCCGCGTTAGGTGTCTGTTGATTCTTGGCTCATCTACACACAAGTTATTCAACAACAATTTTGTAAACATCCCTCTTCCAGAATAGGTGTGCCTTATTTTCCTCTTTAATTAAACTCACAGTGTTAAACTAAACCGGAACAGCTGAACCTTATTCTGGAAATTAGTCATGAAATTAGTCAGGAATAGCTCCTCCTGAACAAGTTCACGTATAAACAAGCCCTAAACAATATTTGTCTGGAATTAGGGGGGCACTGTTACAGATGTAAATTAATTTCCAGTCCTCTAAGAAACATGAAGTAAGAATTCTTGTCTTCCAACTGGGGCGGCGAACACTTCTCACCCACGTTCGACTACTGAGTTTGTCCTTGTAGGGCAATTTAAGGAGCCGGTGGTGCTGGACGGGCTCAGCAGCAAGGCCGAACGCTGCAAACTGCGCCCGCCCTTCCGCCAAGTTGGCCCGCGCCAGGTGCGCCGGGCAAGATCCAGAGGCGAGGGAGATGGAGGTGTTCTCCTTTATCCGAGTCTCTCTCCCGGGCGATACATCAGCAGCTGCCCTGGCGAAGGATGTCATTTAGGAAGACTCCGTTCCGTCGCAGGGCGGCCCCGCCCGTACCTGCGCACAGCGCGGCGGCCACGCGGCGTCCCTGCCTGGGCACCGCCCGGGGCACGCNGGACACGGATCACGATCTCGGTCCCGGTCCAGGTCCAGCGCGGCGGCATCGGCGGCCGGAGGAGCCGGAGCGGCGCGCCGCGCCGCGGAGGAAGGAAGCACAGGGCTGGCCGCTGCGTGTGGAACCTGGCTGTTCCTGCTGCCCGCGTCCACTCACGGCTTTTCCTGCCGGCGCTGTCTGACAGCCGCCCGCCGCGGGTGTTGTCACCGAGGTCTTTGTCGGGGGGGGGAAGAGCGAGCCGTCCTACAGAGCCCGGAGGCGTGATTGAGAGCGTGCAATAATTAACTGGAGGAGGAAGACGAGAACGGAGGTGGAGGAAGAAGAAGAAGGAAGGCAGCGCGCGGCAGAGCCCAGCCGAGTCAGCGAACGGCGGCGGGACGCGGCAACTTCGGCCGCAGCGGAGGAGCCGGAGCCGTGACCGCAGCGGCGGCCGCCGCCTGAGCCCGCGCCTGCCCTGCCCAAGAGGGGAGAGCCTCGCCGCCTCCCCGGCCACCGGACATGTCGGAGCATAAGGCCGTCGATCCCAAGTTATCGACGACGGACCGGGTGGTGAAAGGTGGGTGCTGAGCCTCCGCCGCCCTTTCGGCCGGGTCGTCCCAGGTCGCGTCCGTGCTTCCCCTACCGCGCCCCGGGCAGGTATCGCGGGGCTGCCGCTGGCGCGTCCGCTGTGAGCCCTGGGCTCGGCCCGGGCCCCAGTGGAGGGTTTGCGGCTTCTCTCGCCTGCCCGCCCGGCGCTACATTGCAGCATTTCCCCCCCTTCCTCCCCCCGCCGCCTCCCCCTCTCCGCCTTGAAGGCGCTGCACAGGGCTGGCGTGAGAGAGAGGGGGAGCCCCAGCTTCCTCCCCCGCCCCGCTGCTTGGGGGAGAGGCGGGCAGGGCTCGGCTCCCTCCCCCAGCCCGCCTGCTCCTCCGGGCATCCCCCCTTCCTCCTTCTCCGGACTGCGCTTCCCGGGCTCCCCCCCCGCAGGCTGCGCCGCCGCTTGTCACTGCCGTTCTTGCTCCCCACATGCAGCAGGATGCCTGGAAACCTCCCCGCGCCAGCAACCGGGGCTCCGCTCCCGCACCGAGCGCCGCTGCGGAGGGTTGGGGCTGCGCCGTCCGCTCCCCCGAGTCCCGCTCCCCGCAAGGCCGCCCGCGGCGGGGATGCCGCGCGGGAGGGGCGCGCCGTGGGAGGCGGCGGAGGCGGCTTCCTCCTCCTCTCCTCCTCCTCCTCCACCGCCGTCCCCTGCAGACGGCCCGGCCTGCGTGGATGTGAAGTTGTCCCGCGGGCATGCCGTGGCCGTGCTCCCGCGTGTGCGTGCGGATGTGCTTGGCACAAACACACGTCGGCTGCATGATTTTTGCTCTGTTTCGAAGGTATGCGTGTGTTGTCAGCCTCGACCGTATAAACAAATTAGAGTTTGGGTTGACAGCACACAGTGCCGTGCAGTACAGACCAAAGTCTTACTTACTCGGGTAGTGCGTGATTTAAATGGCCCTTTTGCGTTTCTCAGTATGTATGAAGTCCGTGTATATTTAGTGGTCTGGTTTATTGTGTGTTTGTGGGGGCTCTTTTTGTTTGTTTGTTTTTTTCCTCCCTTCTACACTGGTCACATAGCTGGATACATTTGGCTATAGTATATTTTATCCGGTTAGGTTATAACCCGTCTACCAGGACAGGCTGCTACAGTGGACAGCACAAATCCCGGGAGCAGTCTGCATCTGTCCAGATCCTGGCAGGCTAGAAACGGAAATGGCCTTGAAAAATACACACTCCTCTATTTACATGAGTGTATATAGAAATTAAACCCTCAGTGTAAATGTTATTTGGAAAGATGTATTATTTATGTTTGTTTGTGTTTATATTTACAGTTACCTTCTTAGGCCTTTCGCCCTCTTACTTCCTTTTATTCTGGTCCAAAGGAAATTTTAGATGTTCAGATGTTGTAAGAAACATAATTACAAGATTTTTTTTAAAATTACTTGAAAATTCACCTTTGCCTTTTAATGTCTGGAATATTTACTGTTTGATTAAGTACTCGGTCTGTTATATGACACCAAGAGTAGGGTTTAGAAGCCTGAAACAGCTATGTTTAGCTGATACTTGTCTTCTCTAGGAAGAACAAATGGCCACCCTATTGGGAGAACTTCTTCATGATTATGTGATGCCTAATTTATTTTTGGTATTTCCTTGATTTGCCTTGGTCCTAACACATGAGCAGATATCCTGATCTTTGCTGTTACAGACCTTCCTTTGGGTTTAAGTTGATGCTCATCATGAATAGGAATTATCTGAATATTTACAAAACCCTGAGTGGTTCCAGTGCATCTTAACGTGTTTTTCCACTAATTGCTCTTTGCATTTTTTACACATGCAAGCATCTCAGACATCTAAAAATGATTTCTAAGAAAATTTAGCAGTATATATAGTTAGATATTTTTGGAATGCAACTAAAACAGAAGTCAACTTTGTGAAACTGAGTTAAAATCTTAAATGCTTAGGTGTCCATCTTCGCTGGTAACTGTTGCCTCATAATGTCAATGTCAGTGGATATGAGAAGTTCTGTTTAACCGGTTCAGTCCTCTGTTAAATATTGAAATCCTTTTAAAGTCTTAAAATACCATCTGAAGATACTGGTACATAGTAAACTGATTCTCAATAGAATTATTCTTTGCTGTGTCATAGATGCTTCACACTCCCTTCATATAGACAGTAAGGAAATATAGTAAGAAAACAGTGGGTCATAATAGATTCCATGGGACATGATTTTCACCTTCTTGAGATGAACAACTGAAACAGGCTTGCGATGTTAAATGAATAAAGGATAATTAAGACATCTTGTAAACACCTATGTAAGTAGTTGGAGAGTCTTGTTACATTTGAGAGAGAAGTCAGATATTCTGACACTGGTAAGATATAACCTTAAAAAACAACTTTTATGTTAGAATATCACATAAAACCTTACTTGAAAAGGAAGTACTTTTAGGTATGCTCTGGATTAAATTTTTCCTTCTGTTCGCATCTGCGGGGATCTTTTGCTTGCTTTTAGTATGTTTTGTTGATATTTTTAAAAAGCCCTTTGTAATGCTGGTGCATGACAGGAGATGTCTCTTTCTAACAGTAATTCTGGGGTAGCTGCTGAAAATCCTGGCTTGGCACTGTTACGTAACTGTGGGACGGGCTTGTCGGGGGGTTATAGTTCCAGCAGCTTTGTGCAAATTGCTTGTGGCTGAGAGCTGCTTCTTTGGGGGGTTGCTGTGGGGTTTGTTTGGTTTTGGGTGTTTTTTTTGCTTCTCATGCCTAAAGTATTCAAATATATTGAGAAGTGAGCGATTTCCATAGGCAAGGACTTCATCTCACACTCGTTTTGCTTTGCTTATTGAATTGTCTGAACTGTGCTTAAACTGATTTGGCTCAAAAATAAAACATGCTTTTGGGAAGAGGAGAAAAAGGCTTAGGAGCCCCTGGTGTTTACAGTGTCCTGGTCTCCTCCTGCCTCTGTTAGGCAGATGTGACACTGTTGTGTAATGGGTACTATAAAGAAGAACTTTGAGTTTGTGTATAAAGTTTAGTTTTTAGAGGCAAATTAACCGTTGTCAAAATGAAAAAAACTGTTTTGTTGAGCTAATCCAGAGCTGAGTAAATCCAGCAGATGCAGTTACGGTTTGAGAGGTACTTTTTCCATTTACTCTTGTGCTCTCCTTAAAATGGTATGTATGTTGTGATGCAAATTAGACAATTTATCTTTATTCTCTGGGTTTTGTGATACTGTAGAGGAGCAACACTTAATTCTGTTGACTGCAATTATGGTAGCCTGTATGTTCAGGTACATTCAGAAGTTTGTGGGATCAAGGCTAAGGACAACATGCTGTTGCAGGATATGTTGATGTACTTAAAAATTGAAATTCCTCGCCTTTTTATTAGAGGTATGATGCAGCTTTCACCTGAACAGAGCTGTCATTAAGTCTTTCAGGACTGAGGAAGCTTCTCCTTATCTATGCTGCTTTGAACTCCTGAAACTTGCCAGCCAGAGTGTAAGCTTGGTTGTTGTTGTGAAGGGAGTAGTATCTGTCCAGGAAAAACTGGACTGAGGATACTAGCTGATTCCTTATGGGTCATATAACAGCTGCCTGATGTCAACAGCTTTTAGTCACTACTGACATTAGCAAGATTTGAATCCCACCAACATGGAAGAAAAAGCCATGTATCATATTACTTGACCTCCTCACAGTATTTAGTGTTGCATTACTGCCTTCTAGAAATACTGCTCTAAAGCAGAGTAATCCTAAATGAAAAACTTTGAAAGTCAACTGGAGTAGTTGTACAAAGAAGTGAAATCAGTATTTCTTAGAAATCTTGCTGTTAGCAAGGAGAGTGATTGTTTTGATTTTTCTGGGGGGAGGAGGGTGCAAGTAAGGTGTGTCAGGGTTTGGGTGTTTTTTTGTTTGTTTTG
>VYZS01048266.1:0-22081 GCA_013400695.1 Neodrepanis coruscans
AAAAAAAAATGTACTCCACTACATTTTAAAATCATAAAGTCAAACTGTCATTAAATTTAAATTTTCCTGCAGCAATCTGTTCAGGGAAAACATTTTACAGAACGAAAAGGATCTCTTCTCCCCACAAGCAAGAATCCACTTTTTCTATTGTTATCATCCAAAACTGAGGTGTCACATACACATTTCATGGTATTTTAGGTTTGTAGTACACTATTCATGGTGTTTGTCTCTTTTCTTTGACTACACTATGAAACTTGACATCAGTTAGGAACTCCAGATCCAGTCACTTTAGGTGTTTCTTTCAGGATGGATGAAAGATGCTGCAAGTAGCTGCTGTTCTCTATGGACTTGACAATTCCTGACAGTTGCTGCTTGTCTTTTAGGTGGTTGAAGTTAGGTGAGATGATGCCATTTATCAATTTAAAATCAGGTGCAGGGAGCATTTCTCTAGTGAACAGCTGTTTAAACATTCATTTACCAAATAAATCAGGAACTACAATTCATAGGCCATGAAAAGGAAATCATCCAAGAAATTATTATGTCTGCATGTGTTCTATAGATGGACCAGTGGGTGAATACTTCGTGTTTCAATCTAGATTTTTAAAAAGTTGCAAACATTAAATACTTAATTATTTGGCATGTTTAATGAAACTCACTCTTATCCTGACCTGACAGCTAGAATTCAAGTGATACCCACATCAGAAATTTGGAAAACAAAGGTGTCATGTAAAACAGAAATCATGTAGCTATGCTACTTTTATGTTAATCAATATATCACCAGAGACACAAGCATAAACACTAGTGCAGAATTAACAATAAACAGTATCCTAATACCTTCTTGTTGAGGTCAATCAGTTTGGCATTGGATAATCTAAATACACTGAGTCAGTTACATGATAGACAATTAAGCCTTTAAACATCAATACCAGAGGACAAAGTGCTGTGTATCTCAAAATAAACTTGGAACAGTCCATAAGACAGCTGATTTTCTTGTTCCCTATTCAATGACAGTACCTTCTGTCCCAAAGCATGCTCTTCAAAATAGGTGACACAGATTATTGGTAGAGCTCTGCTAAGCAGTATAGAAAGGGTAACTGCTCAAGGAAAGAGATACATGAAGTACAGAATAAAATTAGCTTTAAATGGCAGGGACTGCATTTCACTGCTGGACAAGGCTGGTAGTGACTTAAGCACCACTTACTTAAAGCTTGTGTATGAAAATCATAAGTGAACTACAAGAACTACAAGATCTCAATTGCTCATCTATCTTACGGATTTAGTGGCCATACCTGAGTCTGGAAAAGGTGCTGTTTTACTGAGAGGAAAATGCTTACAGTATTGCAAATTCTCTGAATTTCTTTACTGTAACAGGGAGCACATCCTAGCTGATCATAAGAGCTTTCCTGAGAAATAGCCACATTTACCATTATAATTCTATAGACCTTCATGAAGCTGCACCTTATTTCTGCCTGTGAGAGCAAACCTTTAGATATTTGCAAAGCAGAGTTTTCAGGACATGTAGAGGAATCACCAAATGAAAATACTTTTCTGTATGAGGTATAATCTTTAGAAGACCCAAGATGTACAGATACAGAAGAAACTTTTGTTTGTCTTTTAATCAAAGACAATCCAATGTGAAGTGAAATGCATGAACATGTAGAAACTTATGATGCTACTCACCTGATCAGGATTAATAAACTATTTAAAGAAAGAGAGCATTTGCTTTTCAAGAGGCCAGAATGCTTAGAATGTGTTTAATTTGCCATTAGTAAGCTTTCAAACCTATTTAGGTCTTTTTGTGTACACATATCACTTTAAACTAAACTGAAAAGACCAAGGATGACTTTTCATTGCACAGTCAGTTAGCTGGATAACACTAAATGTTTTGGCATATGATTTTTTACATAAGATTAGATTATGCCTTCTGTAAAGGAGCTTTGAACCAAAAAATCATTGCTCACTTATACTGGTGGATATTTCCACATCCTTGCAAGATGCCTGCAGCTCCTTTATCAAAGGATCATTACAAAATGATAGGACATTGCCAGGTTCTAAGATAAGGAAACAGAATAGTAGTCATTAATGGTTATTCCAAACTCTCTCAATAACATCTACATAAGCAAAAATACTAACAAAGTCACAGGTTTACTGCATGTTTTCTGGTTTTGTGATTTTCATAACACTAATCTACATTTCTTTCAAATAGTTAGACACAGTAGATGACACTAGATTAATTTAAAAACCTCAGCACTTTCTTGGAATAATTTATACAGGAGCTCTTCCCGAAAGTGATAGCTATAGTATCATATGTTTATTTAGTAATTACAGTTGTGCACATTGAAGCACATTTACTGCAGTGGTTAATGTTCTGTTCAATGGGTGCAACCTTATCTATTACACTGAATTGCCTTCCCTACACTGTGGGACTGGATTCTATGGGGTTCTGACATTTTCCTGCCCCCTATTCATAGACTAAATTAACCATCTGCTTCAAAAGTGTTCCAACCCTCTCATTCAAAGAAATGACAAAGAAAGAAGGAAGAAATAACATACTGCAGACTACACTGTCACCTATACAATGCTTAATGTACATTCAGCATGGCACTGCTACTCCTACCAGAGCAGCCATGGCAACATAATTTGGAGCCTCAAAGAGAACCTTAAACAGCTCCCAGAACTTTGCCACTAGTGCTGGTTACATGCAGGATGTGAGAGAATGTGTTTAAGGATGTTATCAAACATGAAAACGTCAAGGGATGGGACAAGGAAAAGAACAAGCAATGATAGGCCTCCTATTCTGCCAATAGCACAGACTTGGAGTCCTGTCACTGTCACTGGTGGGGTAACAGTCATGGTTTAAAGGCAGCAAGGTGGAGAACACACAAAATGAACCAGCATTTCTCCATTGATCTCTTTTTTGGAATGACATATATAATGACAAAACAGTCTGTTCGTTTTTCCAGATACAGAGAGGATCAGAGCAGCTCAGCTATTATTTCAAAATACGTATTTGTATTCAAAATACTCCACCCAGGACAGAGAGGCAGCAAAGTGTGTTGCTGCAGAAAATAAGCACAGTACTGTTTCAAGTATTTTTCAGATCAAGACCATACAGGATGAGTAATAAAGACAGTCAGATGAAAGCTGAGATGAAGTTAAATGTATTCTGTAGAAATACAGTAATGTGGCTGCACTGAGGTTTCAGTTTAGACTTTTGGTCTGATGGGTCTTTAATTTCATGGGTGAACTCCACTGATGCCCAAAGTAAATCCTGGTTAACATAAATGAGAGATGACTGTGCAACATGAGGTATTCTGAAATGAATTAAAAGCAGTGCAAGTGATATCCATTAATTACTCTGGAGAGTAAAAATAGCCCAGGTGTCTTCTCTCAAGTGGCTGATGAAGCTGCCACTTTCCTTCACTGCTCATTGTAACTGCAGATCAGACACATTTTTAAAAATCCAAGTCTGATTTTTCATTTAAACTTGATACTTACTGGTACCTCACCTATCCTGCCATTAGGTCTTTACCTTCTAACATCCAGGGTCACTAAATTAGAACTCTAGCAATACAAGATTTACTGGATAATACTTATTTTTCTGTGATGCCACTTTTTTTTCCCCTTTTCCATCTTTCTGCTCATTAATGCTATCCTGAGCAGCCTACAAATATGCAGGTGATCACAGTAGTTCTTTCTAAGTGGAAGTAAATTATCAGTTGATTTCCGGTTTTCTGTAACTTCTCTTAAGTTGTAATACTCATTAAAAATGAGGTATCAGAGAGCCAGCTCCTTTAAGAGTCTTGATTATGAATTTTCAAGGGTTGCTGACACACTGAGATTTCTAAATTCTTCCTGAGCTGTCTCAGTGCAGAGCAATCACTTTACACATCCCAGCTGTGTCTATAAATCACAACTGAGAACACAGAATAATCCTGTTCAAACAGTTAATGTTAATATAGTGCTTAAAATGACAAAAGGCCTATTTCATTCCTGAACTCTATTGTATGTTTTCTGTTACATGTAATAAAAGTGGGTGTAATACATAACGATTACAGTAAGTGGAAAGTTTTGTGCTAACATTTATCTATGCTACAGACTTGTGTAGATATGCTGCACAGAGATGTCAAATGCTGCACTTTCTGAAGGACACTATGGTGATACCTAAAGTTTCTAACTTGGACATGGTTCGGGTTTTAAAAATTTATCCTAACCTGCTCAAGCAGAGGATCTGAGAGCAGAGCTGTATAGAAAAAAATTCCCACTGTTGAAAAGGCTATATAAGGAAATTTTTTTTTTTCTGATGCACCTGTTTTAGGATACTTAGCTAGACTAGCACAGTCAGTAATTCTAGCTAGACATGGTTAGTAGATACGTGACCCTGGCAGCATATTCCTCATGTTGCACAACTGCAAATCACCATGTAGAGTACAAGGTACTGGAGAATGAGGTCCCCTCACTCCAAAACACTGCTATCAAAACAAAATACCAGTCTCACAATTACAATCTGTATACTAAAAGTTTTTCATGCATTCTAAGCATCAAACATGAATTCATTAAAATTACAAAGACTAAGAAGAACTTGGTGTTTTTTTAGTGATTGCTGGACCAGTACAACAAAATCAAATTATTAAGCCTTCAATAATTATAGACAACATAGAGCAGAACTAGGAGAAGATGAGATGAAGGAAAATATGTCAGTTCCCAAACCCTGAAACATTGTGTAGTCACTTGTGAACTGGAGGGCAGCCAGAGATTCCTACCTTAGAAGACTCCTGCTAACAGCCATGTATGCCATCAGAAACCACAGCATTTTGCCCTCCAGATGAATACCAAGCACACGATGAAAATTATTTCATTTGCAATTTCCATTATAAAGAAAGACACCTATAACTTAACTAATAAACAACTTGGTCAATAATATCTCACACAGAAACATTAGGTCTCAAAGGACACAGTAGGAGACAACTGTTATGCTACAGGCAGTGCAGTTGCTGAATAATCTCCATTAAACACTTGTAATGGGAACCTTGCTCAGGGAATAACTCCTGAATCAATTCCCCCGCTAGTGACATAGGCCTTGTACTACTGGCTGTGTGCTGCTTTCAGTGTGAGGGGCAGGAGACAAGCCCTAAACATTTATGATCGTAGGGAAAAACATAACACTGCACAGAAGCAGGATTTTGTGTTTAATTTACAGATACACTATTTGTGATCACACAATGTTAACACACGTCTATCTTAACTTGGTAAGATTTTCCTTACTTTATATCCTTAACTTTAAACTCTTATAAGGTCTTTTCAAAGAAATGTTCTATTTTGTGTAATATAAAGATATATTTATAATAGTATCCCAAATCCACTAAGGTAAATGACAAGCAGAGAGAAACGGAAGAAGCTGCTCTACATGAACATTTAAATAATTTTCCATTATCCCAAGGGAACATGAGTAAGAACCCACTTTTTCCACTTCAGAGATTGAAATCATTTTGAAAAACTTTTCTTACTTTTTAAAGCAAAATCTTGTCTGGTAAGAACTTTGCATAATAACAATTTTGTCATGTTAGCCAAACTCTCCCAAGTATCCATATTTAGCACAATAAAAAAGCAGTAACATAAACCTTAAGTTAAACAGCTTAAGCCAGATGGCAACAAAATTTTCACAGCAATTCTGGTATCTCTTGCCTACATTTAAAAAGAATAAATTATGTCCTTGAAGAAAAAAACACTCAACATCAAAAAAAAAAAGACAAAGCATAACACCCTACAATTATCTTTTTTCTTGAGATATACCTACTGTTTTATTCCCACAACCCTACCGTACAGCATATCTTTTTTTGCTGTGAATAAGCCTGTCTGTACAGAGGTTCCAGGAAATCATCTTAATATAACTGTTCATACTATTCTCATGAAAGCACATCACTCTCAATGAATGTATGTTCCACATACAACTTCCATGTAGCCAACCATATTCTTTTTCAAGCAAATACAGTACAATTAATTGCACTGAGCTTTTCCCTTCTCTCCACTCATTATCAGTAAAGAGTTAGGAAGTGTGAGAACAGCAGGGCTTAATTAGCAATCTTCACTCAGCCTTCATGTCATCATCAGTGTCTTAAAATAAAACAGGTAAACTGTTTTAATTCAGGGAAAACACCTTGAGTTTTCCCAAACTCAAATAATTTTTGAGCTCTGTAGTGATGACCACTGAGGCCTGTGTTGTAGAAGTTGCCTAAAATTACTCAGTATCTGTGTAAGTAGAGTTGGCACATTGTGTGAAGTTTTGGAAGACTGTAAGTTGAGACTCTCGAATCTCTTGTTTTGGGGGCAGTTTAAATTTCTTTTGGCTTATAAAGATACAGAATTACTCTCTCTGTAAACAAAGATAATAAGGGTTTTCTTTCTTTTTCTTTAGCATAGAATATTTGGACACTTATGTTTATAATGACCAATACCTTACTCTATGAATGATCCCACTAGGGTGGAAGTCACTGTGGTGAGGACCATCAGAAATTGAACCAAACTGTTCCCAATATATTCAGATGGGTAAAATCTCCACAGACAGACCCATAAACCCCAACTCTATGGGTTTCTTCTCCTGACCTTTAAGAGGACATGGGGACAACAGAAATAAGTATTCTTTTTCCCAAGAAGAAAAAAAGATTAGGCAGTTCAGGCCACAGAATTTTGTTTTGTGTAGTGAACTCTTAAGGGTGTTTAATCAGCTTATTCATCCGTGTTCTTTCTTCCTTCCTAACAGTCATTTTAAAAGAGCAATCTAATAACAAAGAATACACACCATTTAACTAGTGAATTTTTGCTTACCTACCATAATATAGTTAAGTTGTTGAGTGTGGGAATGGTATTCACTATAATATTTGTCTCCTCAGGCCTGTATATTTGTATATTCATAAAATTCCTGGTGTGCATCTTCTGTTAATTGTTGCAAATAGCAATGAAAGCAACAGTAGCTTGTTCAGAGAAAGTTTATTGCACATGCTTTGGTTTCTCCTTATTTGAAAGGCTCTGTGATTTCACAGATTAAAAAACCCAAGAAAATCAGTAAAGGGTCACTTTTTCCTGCAGCTTCCTCCATAATGCTGTGGAAAATGTAACATAAAGCCTTGGCTAAAAAGCCTTCACTAAAACAGGCAAAATGGAAAACATGTAAACCTGTGAAACTTGTACCCTATCACAAAATTGCTAAGACAAATAATGAAAAATGGAACTAAAAATGTAGCGTGACAAAATGGAACCTTTTTAGTGTGAGTAGGAGAGACTGGGGCTGTAAACAGTTAAGAAAAAAAGCCTTTTTGTATTTCACCTTTCTCCTAGGCTCCTGTAATCCATGCCAACATACTGAGCCTTCTAGAATTACTCTGTTAAGCAGTAGGGTGAGAATGTGACAGTACAACAGATGACCGGACATCCCATACTAGTTGCACTTAATAGCAAAGTATTTTGTTTCAGACATGTTATTATAAATCAGCTCTAGGTATTGCAGAAGAGACTGCTAGCAGAGATTACAAAATAAAATGGTTATATCTTTACCTAGTGCAAAGCAATGAATACAGAACCAGCGTTTGCCTGCCCACTCTAACAATGTTAGCAATACCTTTCAGCCAGCAAAATAATTTGAACTATAGAGTTTTGCTTAAATATCTACTTACCTGTTAGATTTGCTAGAACAGGTTATACATCAAGTGTTAACAGTTCAGTTTTCACAGGTGTTGACTAAGGTCACCTAAGAAGGTTCATCTTCCTTCAGTTGTATGATGCAGCACAGCATCAAATACATGAGCACACTTTGTATTTCTTGGCCTTCAGAACAAGCCTCCACATGGTATGAGACAGTACAACTCCACAAATTTTGATGCAGAAACTTTAGGATAACTGCTAATTTCTGCTGAGTCTTTTGGCCCAGTAGGAAAAACCTTGCTCTGACATTGGCCTGTTTCTCTCTGGGGACCACAGCTGAATTACAGCTGATCATAGAGGCAATTTGGATCAGAAAAGTTCAGTAGAAGTTGGGCCCAATTATCAGAGTAACACCATCCTTGACTTCAGAACTGGGAGCACATTAACTAAATCAAAGAGAGCACTTCACAAAGGCCCTGTTTTTCTAACATGCTCAGTGAACTCTCTTTTGTATATTCAGGTGCACATCTTTCCCTTCTCAGCTGCCCCATGCAACAAAGAACCTGGCCACTTCCAAAGGCTGGCAGAGAAGAAACATTCTCACTGTCACATTTGGTCCCTCCAATACTCTGATTCCTTCTTAAACTAAGCAATTCAGCCTGCATCCCATTCTTACCAGCCTTGGAGATGGTCACAGCTGAGCTAGAACACTACTTTTTCCTTCCAGAGCCATGTATTAAGATGTATTTATGACAGAAATATAGATTGCATATAATTAAGAAAAAACATTGCTTAAGGAAGAAAAGAAAACTGGTTTATAAGTACCTGCATGCAAATTCTAACATTTGTAAGAAATGAAATTAATTGTGAAATAGGAACTCTTGCATCTTGTCACAGCCAATAAGCACGAGAAAGGGGCAGCCAAAAAGATCTTTCCAACTCTTAAAGTCACCAAGTTTGTTATCTCCCCTTCTTTCCCAGCAGTGCATGATGAGAAATATGAAGTGTAACAGAGGCAAATATAGAATAAGGAGCACTTAATTTTATCCCCTGAGTTAACAAAACATTGCAACATTATTTACCATACAAATTAAAAAGTGGTGGTAACATGCAGCTAACTGCAATTGGGTAATCTTGCTGAAGTAGAAACTCTCTTGTGTCCTGAACAAATACTAACATGATGCCATCATAAAATTGATCAATGTCACCAGGCAGCAGTATTGATGCAGTACTAATGAACCTGACCAAGGTACTTTTGTTATCAGTGTCATTTGAAACAGCAAATTTCAGGGAAGATTTTAATATTAGTGGTTAACTTCAAGATATACAAGAAGTACATAAATGGTATTAAAACACAAGACACGCTTAGGAGAATTAATTGAATTGTACATGTGCATCTACAGCATCAATTCCAGGTGTTGTTAAACAAAATGAAATAACGAAAAAACAAATCAATTCTTTTCCTGAAAGGAAAAAAAAATGAAATGAGGGATAAGAAGGATCTTGTACCCTGTGAAAACATATTGAAGATGATGATTATTATTATCATTCATTTAAATGAACAGGAGAAAAATCCAAAGAATTATAAAACCAGTATTTGAAGTGAAGGAATACATCAAACAAACTGAAAAGCCTTTGACATGGGAAGATGCTACTTCTGCTGAGTTTTCAGAAGATGTGATTAGAGCATGCCAGTGGCCAAGAATGCAGATAATAATACTCCCTAGCAGGTGCCAGAAAGTTCAGCCTTCTAAGGGCAGAGAAGTCTGGACTTTGTGAAGATCTGTGAGGACCAAAATTTGCCATGTAAACAGCATCAGGCATAAATTAATAACTTCCTTTCTTCTCTTCAGGGACAAACTACACATGAAATTTTCTATGTTGAAATATTTTTTGATTGATGCAAACAGCAAAAGTATTGCTTGCTGGTCAAACATGAATTTATTTTCATAGGAAAACGTAGCATGATTTCAGAACATGAACAATACCTATTTCTTTGCAATGAACAGTTTAGCCAAGGTTCAGTGATTTATTCATCAATCATCTCACATCTATTACATTAGGCACTAATATGTAGTTAAAACTTCTATTTTACGAGTTCTTGTTTGCTCCATCCTCTAGAACATTTTGTTAGATTAGACACTCTCTTTTGAAAATATCAGCATTTTCATAAAATAATAGAAATTATGATATCTGAATCTTAAGCTGATCTCAGGTGGCTGTTGCAAGTCTAGTTTAAACTAAACTCAGGCATTGAATTTTCAGAGCACCACTAAATCAATACATGGTGCTCAAACTTTGCTTAAACAGCAANCTCTTTTGAAAATATCAGCATTTTCATAAAATAATAGAAATTATGATATCTGAATCTTAAGCTGATCTCAGGTGGCTGTTGCAAGTCTAGTTTAAACTAAACTCAGGCATTGAATTTTCAGAGCACCACTAAATCAATACATGGTGCTCAAACAGCAAGGTTTCTGTAGAAGATTCTTCTGACCACCCCAAATCCTGTCTTTAAGACCCAAGTGTAAATGAGGATTTAGTAACAACAATGCTCAGAGCCTCCTGATTGCCCTAAGCAGAAAGGTTGCTAATGAACTGCAGTACATGACTCTGTCAGATGAGCAAACATTCCAGGATCACACTGAGGTTGTCAAAAAAAAAGGGTTGAAATGCTTTACTGGGCCATACGTGGGGTCTCACTTGCTGATATACCTTCTTTTTCCTTCCTTTACAGCTAAAAACACGAATTGGCACGAGAACATCAACACAGCCAGAAGAGAGGCTTAGAAAAAGCAAATGTGTTGTGGGAGGGAGGAGGCATTCCTGGAGCACAGCGCCTGTACTCTAACTGCCATCCAGACGCAAATATGATGATGTTCATCCACCTCTTCAGAGCAATAAGGGCCACGGATGGGAGGAACCAGCAGAGGAAGAGAAGAATGGAATAAAACCCAGCAAACTGGGTAGAAGAGGCAGGTCTTGAGTTTGTTAATCTTCCACATCTTGCTTTACAATAAGCATCTGATCTAGGCAGAGCCTGAAACAAGTCTGCAGAAAACATGTATTGTGCAAATAGATCTGGGGTCTCTGTTCTACATAAGAACTGGGAGGTATTTTAATTCCATTACAAATACAATAATTACATCTTTGTTAAATGACTAAACTTGACTGCAAGTTAAGAGTACCATAAAAAAAAAAAAGAAATATTTTGGGTGAGCTGCTTATCCTGACTTCAGATACTTTACTCAGAATGGCTGAGTGAAAGAGCTGCTTTAGTTTAGAAGAAAAATTATTACTAATTAGTCTGTTTCCAAGAATTATAATAGAATATGGCTCTGTTTTAGCAACAACAAAGTAGAAGATCACATTTTTTCTTTATAAAGGCGAATTTCAAAATGTTTTGATAGTCAAATGATTTTGGTGTACTGTGTTAGAGTTTTACTCACACATGCGAGAAAAAAATTAACACTGTTGTCTATTATAGGTGAAAGAGAATTTAAAATTTACTAAAGCTGGCAGTTTTGTGTGTTTGAGTCTCTCAGAAATTTACTGAAATTGACAGTTTTCTGTTTGGCAACTGCCAGAAACGCTAAAAGCTCCACTGGCCCATGTCCCCTCACAGCTGACTGCTCTTCTGCCAGCTGGGAACGCACAACCCAATCTTACACCCAGACACAGAAGAGAGGAACGGCAAACACTACAATACGATCTCGGAGAATTTATTAACCAAACGGTGATGCACACTCATCATTCCACCTGAAGGGCAACCTGTAAAATGAGTTTGTCATGAAGGGGGCACAGGTGGTCCAGACGACAGGTGCTGCTCTGGGAGCGTCTACCTCGGAAACCATCCACATCCAACACCGCCCCGGTCTCGCCGTCCACTCTACATCCCCTGTGCCCGCAGGACAGGCCTCCAAGGCCGATTTCCAGGCTGGTTGCAGGACTGAGACCCCATTCCCTCAGCTGGAAGGGCGAGAGCTCCCGCACACCCGAGACCCGCGGGGATGCGGTGCTTTGTGCGGTGCTCCGTGCGGAGCCTCCCCGCCCTTCCCCATCCCCGCCCGGCAGCGGCTAGCGGTGCCCGCGGCTGGGCGCGATCACCCCACCGCACCTCGCCCCGTCCGGGCGGGCGTTCCTTCCTCAGCAGTGGCAGCGGGGACCGCGGGCTCTGCCCCAGGTGACACTCGCTGCAGCCGCCGCGGGACCCGCGCCACCGCCCGTCTCCTCCCGTCCCGTCCCGTCTTGGCCTGGGGGCTCCCGCTTTGCACCCGCGCTGGCGCTCCCAGCGCCCTGGGGCGGGGTGGGGCCGGGGCTGGCCAGGGCGGTGCCACCTCACTCCTCCCCTCTTCTCTTCTCGTCCCCCCCGCATCTACTGCCTCGGGCGCCGGTGGTAGCCGCGGTCCGTCCGTCCGTCCGTCCTCAGCGGGCATGGAGTGAGCGAGGTGTCGGGGGCTTTCCCGCCTGGGACCTGAGGTGAGCAACGCGGACGGGCAGTGGCACCTGGCGCTCGTCGGGACGGGCCGGGCCGGGCAGAGCGCGGAGGGGCAGCCCCGTCCCGGGACTGCGGTGACCTGCGGTGCCGTCAGGGCGCAGGTGCCGCGGGGCCCCGCAGCTGGAGCGGCGTCGGGACCGGGAACCCCCCGAGCAAGGGCACGGCTCGCCCGGAGCGGGGTCGGTCCCGGCGGGAGAAGGGGCGGGTGAAACCGAGGCAGGAGAGAGGCGGCACCGGGAAAGGCCCGCAGCGCCATCCCGCCGCTGCCGGGGTGCTCCGGGAGTCTTTTCCTTTCGGCTGCGCCTTCCTCTCTCTCAGGGGTTTTCTTAATGAGACGGCGGAGGCCAAGAAGTCTCAGAAGGGGCAAAATTCTGCCCCACTGCATTAATGGAAATCAGCGGCAGATGTTTCTTTCCCGGGCTTCCCACGTAGTTTAGCGTGATACAAAGCTTTCGTGAATGGAATTGTGATTGTGAAGTGTTGGCAATGTGTGAAGTTTATCGAGTTTATGCTACTGACAGAATTATTGCATGCTCAGGGTAACATCTCAGCACATGAAGTGCTGTCCTGAGAACGGTGAAAACTTAGAAAGTGTGTTGGCAGTGGCAGCCACAGCAATCCTACCTTGTCTGTAGCATTCCTGGATGCTGCAGAGGGAATCACGTTACAGGTTTTATTAATCACTAGAAGTGATACGGAAAAAAGCAGAAGTATAATATATGTGTATAAATCTAGGACTACTCATGGAATCAGAATCTAAAGGCTTTCACAAAAGCTAAAAGAAGCATAAAGCTAATGACAGAGCTTTGTAAAACAGGCGTGGGGGTAGAGCTGGATCTCCTTTCAGTAGATGGTGTTATCAGCCTCCTATGAAATCTGCTGTGAAAGCTAGTTAGTTGAGGTTATTTTTCCCAAACGTTTGGTACTACCAGTAAGAATGTATCTCTGGAAGAGTAGAGCACCAAATTCAGTATCAAAGATCTTGTTCAGTATCGTGCAATCATGTTAACAACTTGGCTCTAAAATAGCCAGCATCTGTGAGAGCAAGCTGGTATAGACAGCAAAGTATAAAGGGGAAAAAAAAATCTCTGGTTTTCAACTCAGATTGATGGTGACCATGCAGAGGAAATAGTATCTTAGGGATAAAACCACTAAATGACACATTTTATTTGTTGGATTTCTAAACCTGTTGACTCTTAACAGTGCTGCGTTTTTTGTACAAGAATACTGTAATAAAGACAAAAATGGGGTCTACAGTTGTTTATAAGCCGTATGCACTTATAAATGATAAGCACCTAAATCCACCACTGGAATTTAACCTTTGAAAAGCTGGGATTAGAATTTACACATTTATACACATGCGAAAACAAAAGGTGCAAGGTTCTGTGAGACAGTGGGGTCAGACACTACAGTGGAAGAGAGTGGTCAGTCTTTAGAAATGACGCCAATTTTGATGCAGAATAAACACTGTGACTGTCACTGAGTAAGGAAGGTAGTACTCAAAAGGAGAGGTCTTGAATACTAGGCCAAAGAATTTTTGGAGGAAACAGAAGAAAGCAGGCAGACCACTGTTAGGGGCAATATAGAATACTGAGTGAATGAAATACTGCTCTAATGAAGAGATACTGGGTTAATTTTCAGATTATGAAAACCCTGCATGGAAATTTAAAAAAAAAATCGCTCACTCACCTCCGCCACCGCGGCGCGGCCCGGCCAGAGCAGGGCGAGCAGCAGCACCGGCGCCAGGCGGCCGGGGCAGCCCCCGCCGGCCATCGCCGCCTCGGNTTTAGCGTGATACAAAGCTTTCGTGAATGGAATTGTGATTGTGAAGTGTTGGCAATGTGTGAAGTTTATCGAGTTTATGCTACTGACAGAATTATTGCATGCTCAGGGTAACATCTCAGCACATGAAGTGCTGTCCTGAGAACGGTGAAAACTTAGAAAGTGTGTTGGCAGTGGCAGCCACAGCAATCCTACCTTGTCTGTAGCATTCCTGGATGCTGCAGAGGGAATCACGTTACAGGTTTTATTAATCACTAGAAGTGATACGGAAAAAAGCAGAAGTATAATATATGTGTATAAATCTAGGACTACTCATGGAATCAGAATCTAAAGGCTTTCACAAAAGCTAAAAGAAGCATAAAGCTAATGACAGAGCTTTGTAAAACAGGCGTGGGGGTAGAGCTGGATCTCCTTTCAGTAGATGGTGTTATCAGCCTCCTATGAAATCTGCTGTGAAAGCTAGTTAGTTGAGGTTATTTTTCCCAAACGTTTGGTACTACCAGTAAGAATGTATCTCTGGAAGAGTAGAGCACCAAATTCAGTATCAAAGATCTTGTTCAGTATCGTGCAATCATGTTAACAACTTGGCTCTAAAATAGCCAGCATCTGTGAGAGCAAGCTGGTATAGACAGCAAAGTATAAAGGGGAAAAAAAAATCTCTGGTTTTCAACTCAGATTGATGGTGACCATGCAGAGGAAATAGTATCTTAGGGATAAAACCACTAAATGACACATTTTATTTGTTGGATTTCTAAACCTGTTGACTCTTAACAGTGCTGCGTTTTTTGTACAAGAATACTGTAATAAAGACAAAAATGGGGTCTACAGTTGTTTATAAGCCGTATGCACTTATAAATGATAAGCACCTAAATCCACCACTGGAATTTAACCTTTGAAAAGCTGGGATTAGAATTTACACATTTATACACATGCGAAAACAAAAGGTGCAAGGTTCTGTGAGACAGTGGGGTCAGACACTACAGTGGAAGAGAGTGGTCAGTCTTTAGAAATGACGCCAATTTTGATGCAGAATAAACACTGTGACTGTCACTGAGTAAGGAAGGTAGTACTCAAAAGGAGAGGTCTTGAATACTAGGCCAAAGAATTTTTGGAGGAAACAGAAGAAAGCAGGCAGACCACTGTTAGGGGCAATATAGAATACTGAGTGAATGAAATACTGCTCTAATGAAGAGATACTGGGCTAATTTTCAGATTATGAAAACCCTGCATGGAAATTTAAAAAAAAAATAAAAGTTAGAAAACTCAAAGCAAATGTGCTAAAGTGCTAACAAGGGAAAGCACTTGAAAAGAATCCTCCTAAGTCCCAGCACCACCTGTTTCACTGGCCCTGAGTTATCCCAATTGGGTGGTATTTGTGTGTGTTATAGTTAAGAAACAGTAATTTGCATTATGAGATTGTCATATAGAAGCATACATGCCTTTATGTGAGTTTCTAGGAGAGACACGTGCCTTCAGAGTAACACTAAGCTGTAAAAAAGGTAAGATCAGCCACTCATGTTCTCTCTCCTGTTCATTGTTACCATGGTTGACAGCATCCATCCAGAGAAAGTCTGTGAAACCTTGATTCTGATACTGTGTTGCTGATACTGTTGTATTCCATAACATCTTCAAAGATCTACAGACTCACAGAGACTCTCAAAACAGCTGTCCAGGCAGGCTCAGGTCAGCTGTGCAAAAGTGTGTACCTGCAGCTGCCTGTAGAGGTACTTTACCAAAACCCCCAACAAAACCACCAGTACATGAATAGCAGAGGTCAACTTCATTACTAGAAAGCAATTAAAAGCAGCATCTAATTGAAGTTTGTTTTTTTCCACAGTTATTGTTATTTAATTATTTTAGCTTTGGTTTCATTTCTTCAGTTCTCTATGGTATATTATTTTCTCTTTTTACAGATAAGGAATATTTTTGTTGGAAACGTTACAGTTTTATGACTTCAATATAAAGTGCAAAGTTTTACAGAACACTGTAAATGAAAAAAATAGGGCTTAATGAAAAGGATATAAAGAGTATGGAATATATCCATCGTGAATGGGGCAGAAGTCCTATGGAAAATAGGACGTATGTTCATGTACTTAAACTGTCATATGAATAAAAGAACCACACTAAAACTGAGCACACAACCCCAATTTTTATTTCCTAACTTCTGAATCCTTGTTTATGCAATTTCAGTGGTCCTAATACATGTGATATTGGTTTATTTGGATGTCATGAGAATATAGTTAGGGCTGCTCTAATTTTTTATCTCTCAATTACTGTAGTTGTATTTCTGCCTCAAACTAGGGCTCATGTTGCCTTAGTCTTATTTAATCAGAGTCCCCAAGAATACAATTTTCTAGGTTATATTATAGTGCCATCTTTTCCCCTCTCTATCTTTTGAGAATTTTAAGACCTGAGATTTGGTGGTGCTCATATAAAATCTATTTCTTTGGTGGTATTGAATATGCTACCCCGGAGCTATTTTATCTTTTTTGAATTAGGTGAGTATTCTGTTGAGGTAACTGTTGTAATTGCTTTAAAATAGAAGACATGAAATCAGTTTGACATATCAATCTGAATAACACTTTGTAGTCCTTGTATTATTGCATTAACTACTGAACACTTCAAATTGTTCAGCAGATGATGGGCTTTAGACAGCCATGATGAAATAAAAAGCAGAGGGGTGCAAGTCTTCCACATATACATTAAATGTTACTTTAACTGTGTCAGTGGGTTGGATCAAAATGGATTTTAACTTGAAAATAAAGTTTCACTGCTACTACAAAGCCAACATACCAAATATTATTTTCTTCTTAATTTTCAGAAGCTGTTTGGATAATGAAATAATGAGATGGATAGTGGGCAACAGGGACACATGTCTGCCAAGTCTATCACTTTATGACTGACTTGGATTTTCCATTTGAGGCAATCCATCCCTGCAGTATTGTATTGCCTCACAATTTTGCTTGTATTGTTTGTGTTATTAATGTAAAAATCAGTGAGATAGGAATGCTATTGGAATATTATTTTATTATTAGGGATGTTATTTTTTTTCTTATGGGTGGGGAACTGGGGCATGGAAAGAGAATAAGAATTGGGCAGATGAATGGATTTCTGTACAATACATGTAGGGTGTGATCTTGCAGTGTGGATTGACTGCCTTCAGGCTATTTATCCATCAGTTAGTGCACAATAGCTTGCAAAGTCTCTTCTTCATACTGTGGGATTTGGATATACTATGAACACACATAGAAGTCAATATTATTTATAGATTAGTTCTGGTTAGAAAGATGCCACACTATCCAAATAATAGAAAGCAAAACAGTAATGTTTCAGGAGCTGTACACTCATTTGTTTGACAAAGAAAGCACAGCTGCCAGTTGAACAGCTATGAGCAGCCAGTTTGCTGCAGTTCATGTCCTCGTTCCCTTCTTAGAAACTGATTGTCTTTGCTTCCTTAGGAGACTTCTCCAAGGGAAGCAAACCCCTGTCCATTCACTCTAGTTAGTGTTCAGTCTCCTCAAAATTACCTCCTTGCATTTGGAAAACTAGAGCACTAAAAATTAGAAGCCTGTGATAATCTGTGCTAACGAAAGAGAAGCCCAGCCTCTTAAGCCCTCAGTTTGAAATAACCAGTGTGAATTGTTTGTCAGGTGTGCTTTATTACAAAGGACTCCAGCTTTTTTCTTTTGGGGGGGATGTAAAAGTTTGCACTTGGGCTGGCCATTTCTCTGGATTTGTGAAGCTTGATCTTACAAAAAGCTTGGAGGAGCATGTTTGTGCATAAAACTGCATAGATGCTGTTGGACCTAAACCATGGGTCACATAATTTATGTATACAAAGTTTGTCCATGTGGGACAGTAGGTCACTGGACAGTCCTGCACATGGGGCTTTCAGCTTCCTAAATCCTGCCACAAGCTGTGGAAAACATGTTCTAAAAATAAAGCTAAAAAGCTCTAGGTAATATTTTCAATAATTGTCATCTATCTGTGTGTATGGGTAGAGCTCCTGAGTTGAAAAGCACATGGCATATTCTGCATTCAGAGTAGTTCGTCTTTGCTCAGATGTTCACATAGACTGGTCCAGCTCAGTTTGCAAATGGTACTCCTGCTAAGTCTGGTCTTGAAACTACAGCAAATATGTTCTTGATTTTTTTTTAAGTTCATTAGGTTTTTTACTGTAGATGACAGTTGCATCTTTTGTTTTAATGCCTTTGACTAAAATGGTGGCTATGATAGCTTTTTAAGAAACAATGATGCAAGATGCTCTTTGCTCATGATTTTAAGTACTAAATGAAGACTGTTTTCTAGGCTGAAATCTCATACACTTTTTTATATTGAGCTATAATTTCATATATAGTCCCCTTGAAATAATTGAATTGCTGATAAAATGTGGCCTGAATAGGAATAACATAATGTAGTGTCAACACAAAGTTGTGCTATGTGACATATATGAATTATCAAGATTTATTTTGGGTTATCCAGTAATTATTCATGTTTGTACATTGGATGTATATTTTAATATATACAGGTTCAGAGGGGAAAACAACAGTATGGAACAGTATTTATAGACCATCCACAAACAGAAGGAAAGAGAAGACCTGCCATTTAAAGAAAAAAAAGTGCTGCATATACAGATCCTCAGCCAGTGTGAATGGCATTAACAAAGGATTCATTTGAACGGATTAAGTGGCTTATCACAGCTGCCTGGTGAGTTTTACAGATCACTAAATTTTTTAACCAGATTGACTGAGATATATTCTTAGCTATCATTTTAACACTAATAAGAAATCATCAGTTAAATCCTTTGTAGCTTGTGATAAATTTTATAAGCCTATATGATTTATTGTATTTCATTGCTGGTCTGTAGGTTATATCATTTACATTTCAGGCTCTACACGTTTTAAATAGTAGGAAACAGGAACTGTAATTCTGAGTCTGTTTTAAGAGGAAAGATATTCCTGTGTCCTAGTAATGAACATGTTTGGAGAAGAGAAAGTAATGACCTGCTCATACCTTTATGAGTGTCCCCAGATAGAGAGACTTCTGTTTTGTTAATATGCCTGAACTCTCTCCAGGGTCCTTTTCACGGTTATTTGGGTTGTGCAAACCCAGGCTTCTTGTTACTCAGGTGTCTCCCAATGTAGCATCCTTCTATCCCAGCCATCTCTCCAAGGTAGCTCTTCTTGCCTTTTTTCTGCATTGTTTGTGACTGACTTACCTCTAACAGTCTTTGCTGATTCATGGGAAACATCTCTGGCTTCAGGAGGCAGAGATTTTGAAATGACAGAGAGTCTGGCAAACATGTGCCTCCTGTATATGACTGGTAAAAAAGGGAGACTGCAGCACATGTATCAAGAATAGCATCATCAAGTTTTTATTTGACTTGTGCAAGGGCTTCATGAGAACTTGGTCTTTTCTTAAATGATAATTCACACCTGGCCAACTTTGATTTGAAAAAAATATTTTCAGAGACCGTCTGCAAGTTCAGAAGGTTAGAAGCAAAAATGGGCTTAAATTAGTAACAATCACAGAACAAACCAATGCTATTGTCTGCTACTTGGTTGAAGTGTTCCTGTGAAGTTAAATCCTTTCTACACAAACTTGCTTGATGCATTAAAGGATGAACCACTGGCATGCATAAGATTTCTCCACCATTTATGGCTGTAGCTGATCATCTTGCAGTCCCACATTATCTAACTGGTCATTTGTTTCTTATTTAGCAAGGGACAGTATGAGCTTGTCTTCAGTTACTACTAATTATTTGCATAAATGTTTTGTTTCAGTAAAATCTGTGTATTTGAAAACAAGTAGCTGGCAGCATAAAAAGGGTATGGAGTAAGTGTACATAAATGGCTAAAATTTGTAAAAATTTTCAGTGTACATCAGTGCATATGCAGGTTCTGTTATTTCCAATTTGAATCTATTAATAATCTGGGAGAGTAATGGGTTTGCTGGCACAGCTCTCAGCTCTCCAAAGAGCTGACCATAAGACTAACAAAGACATTCTCATTAAAAATAGTATTATTCATAAGGCTAATTTAAAATAATACTTGTGTCCTGTATTGCTGAAGAAATCTTGGGCTACCTTTTGATTTTAGTTTTTTGAGTTTTTTTTTTTGCATGTAGAAATCATAAAGGGCATGATTTCAACTCTGTAATTCATCACTAGCTATTGTTGGGAGAGAGCTGGGCTTCCCCAGAAGCTGCTGTGGAATCATGTGGCAGTTTTTAATGAGGCTTTACTCTGTACCTTCTGTGGCTCTCTCTCCCCAAGCAAAGGAAAACAGCACCAATAAATTCATTTTGAGGCAGATGCAGATTACCATCTCTGCTCAGTCTTCACCTCATGATGTCCATGAAGAAATCTATCTAGAATGGTTTCTCTGTGTCCCTTTGTAATTGTGGGATTAGAAATGAGTTACAAGGACTTCTACGTAGTCTTATTCATACCTATCTGTCTGTTCTCATTCTCACAAATCCAGAAAGACAAAGATGTACAGCATGTGCTGACCATTTCTTGATGTCTTGTAACCCTTACAAAACTACTACCCCAAACAGGAGTTAATCACATGGACGCACTTCTCGCTTGCTAAGGGCTACATTTTTGCAAAGGTTCAGTGTTGTAAGTTTAGATTAATTTTGTGTTCTTCTTGTTCTTTTGAATCAGGTGGCTGCTGATTTTTTTTTCAGCTCAAGAAATTGATGGGGTAAGTGACATGGATATTTACTTTAGACAAGTGAGAGATAGGATGGTAGAGTTCAAACAGGTAACACTATATACAACCAAGTGACCTATGGTTCTGTGGGAAAACTGTCATTTTCCTTTCAGTATTTCTGCAGTTCTAACTATTTTGTCATTTCCTCCTCTGGATTCTCCTAGATTCTAATTCTGGCATCTGTAGATGCTTTTGGAAAGCTGCACATAAAAAAAGTCTCTCTTGTGCACTGAGTCTGTCTCCTTCCTCATAAAGTCTCTTTGATGACTCTGTGTTATGGCTCTGCTCTGTATGTTATCTTAATATCCCACTGAAGCCAAAATTTTACATACAATATATTTATTTTCCTCTGTGTAGTTGCCTNGTATGTTTTCTATTTTCCAAAATGTAAAAATAAATAGTTCTGAAATTGTTTTCACTTACTGCTATAAATCTAGGGAATTTACATTTTATTGTGTTTTAGTTTCTCCTTGAATATGCTTTCTTTCCTCATTGCAATTTGATGAAACAAAGTAATTACTACTTTACTATTAAGAGGAAAATGAGAAATTTTTACTACAAGAAATAATAAATTAGTAGTAGAAAATGCATAATTACACCATGCATATATTTCTTGTTTCATTAAATAGACAGGAATTAAATACAAGGATTTTTTGCTGACTGGGCTTCTTGTTCGTTAATCTTGTTTTGCCTTTTATCATTTCATTGTAGTTAAACAATCTTCCAACATAATGTGATAGGTTACAAATTTGACATTATTAAAAATTAAGTTCTGACTCTGTTAACATTTATTTCTAGGTGCAGCCNGTTCACAGTGCACTCACTGAAACTTCTTTCAAGTCCATCCTATTTAATTCTTTCAGATATTTAATAATGGCTTTTAATTTTTTTTTTATTCCCAGTCATTCTTTTATAGTCGAAAATGGAATTTATAGTTGAAAATGGATTTTTTAAAAAAAACAACAAATATGTTCAATTAGAACAAAAGGTAACCGCTTACATGTTACTGGAAATTTGCATTCCATTGACATTCCAAGAGAGACAATCTCAACTGAGAGATTAGTGTGCAGTAGATTAATAATTTCATGGGAAATCCAGTGTGTGAAAGAGAAGTGGTCTGTGAGAGAGACCATCATACTCTCTTAGTCTAAGGTTTGAGAGTTCCAGATATTNTTAGTAGTAGAAAATGCATAATTACACCATGCATATATTTCTTGTTTCATTAAATAGACAGGAATTAAATACAAGGATTTTTTGCTGACTGGGCTTCTTGTTCGTTAATCTTGTTTTGCCTTTTATCATTTCATTGTAGTTAAACAATCTTCCAACATAATGTGATAGGTTACAAATTTGACATTATTAAAAATTAAGTTCTGACTCTGTTAACATTTATTTCTAGGTGCAGCCTGTTGCCTAAGTGGTATATGGTTGTGATATTTAGCATTAT